>KB671479.1:6334-25733 GCA_000349105.1 Anopheles epiroticus | reverse complement strand
CTCTCTCTCTCTCTCTCTCTTCTCTAATTTATATGCCCTATGGAAGGAATCAAATAGTTATTAGGGTTTTCTCTACACTTGTGCTTTAAGGTCCCAAAAGCTTTGCCATTCTAGTGGGGGAGGGGGGGGGGATATCTTATCTGTAACACCCTCCATCCATCCAACTCCCTTCTCAATAATCGGATCCCCCTACCCCATCGTTTGGAATTCGCGTGCAACGGCCCCAAACATTATCATCCGCGACGCGCGCCAGTGAACTAGAATGATTTATCGGGCCCAATTTTTATGCTCTCCCCAAACCCCTCCCCCTTCTAAACTATATAGACCTACCATCCCAATTGTACCCGGAACCCCCGTAAACCCATCGCACGGAAAACTGGCTCAAGGTTGCGAATGGCGGCGCACATTCTTTTATGTTGGTTTTGCCTGTATCTGACCCTTTTGGTGTGCGAGAGGGGGAGGGGGGGGGGCGGATGAGGGGTGTGCGCAATCAACGGTAAAGTGCGTCACGGACGACCGCCGGGAGGGAACGCATTGTCGGACGTTCTCCGGGGTTGTACACACATCTGTCATTGCATTTCAGCACAGCCCATTCTAACCTGTCGACACGGATTATGGCGACCTCCAAAGCACGCATTTGGGAGGCGCACACACGCACCGTTGGTGGATTAGTCCCTTCCGACTTTTACTTCCTTTTCGAGCAAACAGCGTCACCCAGGAGGTTTATGGTGACTGCTAAAGGCGTATAGATGGCGTGTGGTTACGAAGGAAAAAAGGACAACGCGAGAATAGCAGAGATCTTGCATCCAGAGCAGACCTCGTAAGACGTCTACGATAAAATAAACAAGCTTAGTAGTAGCTTAGTAAGCTGCAAAGTGAAAGCCAACAATGTAACCACTCGTTTTCTTTATATCCTTCTGCAATGCAGAAAGTCACCACACTCTTCGCAAAACGTAGTATTTTGCTGTAGTAGTGTAGTTGCAGGTTCTTTTCCAAACAGTTGATACCATGTAATGTGACTTTTGCCGATACAGTGTGTGAGTGTTTTATGGTCTGATAACAGACGAGCATAACAAACACATGACATCATCTACAGTGCCCAGAAAGCATACCGATAGTATCTGATGTGGCCAAAAACCGTTCGTTCGCTGTCTGGCTGAAAACAAACCGAGGTTAATTGCACCACCCCGTCGCTATTTACAGTGTTTTCGTGTTGTATTGATCGTATTGCTCATTTTATTGGATTTTGAGTTTCAGCAAAATCTTTTTTCCTGTTTTGGAGATAACTCATGTATATTTTCTTTTTACTTTTCTATCCCCTTCTTCTCTACTGCTTGTCCAATATTATACAATTATTTGTTGTTTTATTGCTGATGAGTTACACGCTTTCCCCAAATCGAACCGTTGGAAACTGCGGAATCGTCAAAGAGCCAAAGTGAAGAAGTCTGGACGTGGACGTGGAATCGTTGCACAAGGGGCTCTTTCCTGCTTCGCAAAACGTCTCCAGCATCCGCGCATTTTCCAGCACGAACAGCGAGAACCAGAATGTGAGTGAGTGAGTGTGCGTGTTGCCCTCACCTATCCATCCATACGGCGTTCTCTCCCCCCCCCCAGTACGATTTTCCCTTTCGTTTCGTTTAAACCGGTTTCGCCGGGTTTGGCAGCCAGAGCGAACTTGTTTGCAGGCAAGAAAGAGACCGGACCTTGGTGCACTTTTTTTGCAACGGCAAAACGGGACGCATCTTCTTGCCCTTCACATCGTTCGCACTCTGTCGCTCTTTGTTAGGACCTCACAGGACGTGTAGAGTTTGCACAGGGCGGGAGAAGAAAAAAGGTACGTTTACTGCTTTATGCATTTGTGTGCGGCATACGAAGAAGCCTGCAATAAAATTCGGCGTGGACTCGGTGTTGCCAGGCAGCTGCCATTTTATTCGGCCTGTGTTTCACCATTTTTCCGTTTCCAACTCCGACAGCACCGAACTGTAATGTGCAGGTATTAGAGAGCGAGTGTTTTTTAATAGGAATATAATACAAAACAATACAACCCATAGAAATATTCGCTGGAGCAACAACAAAAAAAGCTGAAAGTTAACCTCAATCTAAGATGCTTTTTTCGCACGTGTTTGCTTGTCTTCCGGTTTGCGCCCTGCCCCATTAAACTAAATTCCCGTACACACGTGGATATTCACGAACCGAGAACCTTCACCCCAGGGGCAAGGGCGGCTTACCATTTTGCTGCTCGCCACCATTTTTGCACCGGTTTAGAATACAGGATCACACACTTCACTACTTTACACAGCCCCGCGCGCACCACTGTGGGGAAAACTTTTGCTAAACGAAAAGGTAAGAGAACGAAGAGTGGTATCACACACGTGAGCAGTTCACAGCACAATGCGCGCACTATTTTATAGAAGCGGGAAGGTGGTGGTGGTGGTTTTGCAGCACGTAGTACTAAAGTCAAAACGCCTGTCGGGAGATATACTGATCGATGGGCGCCTAGCTGCTGCTGCTGCTGCTTGTTTGCTGGACGACGTTTGGCTGATTGAAGGAGACGACGTTGATGAGAAGATGAAGCTGCGCGTCCGCGCAGGCTATTAACCACGCTTGTTTTCTTCTTGCTCGCGCACTGCTCTCTCCCACCCGCGCACTAGACACTTACACACACACACGTGCGCGCGCTAACACGACACTTCTGCTCTTTCCTGCGCTCTGAGAACAAGGAACCGTTCCTACTGAGCACAGCAATAAAAAAAACCCTCAGGACAATGAAGCTTCGTCTAATGCGCGCACGTTCATACTACTTAGTACACCTCCTAGCGGCCACTGTGCGGCTGGAGTAGTCTCTCTCTTTACAGGTAAGAGAGGTCTTCTGCTGGTGCTGTATCCTCTGAAAACTGGCTCTTTTTGTGAACTGTGCGTGATGTTCTGACGCCTAATGCTGACTGGCTTTTGACCGTTTGAAATCGTTTGCGCTTATTCAAATATTGTACGGCTGAGAGTAGAAAACGGGCGAGAGAGCCTTTTGCGAGCCTCGAGCGAGAGAGCGAGGCAGGAAGGAAGGAATGCGGCCCGCCCCACTTGGCAGGGACGAGGTTGGAGAGTGGCTTTTCTTCTTATTTTTTTTTATTGCAAAACTAAAGTCCAAATTGTCGCTGGCCACAAGCCGAGGGTATAGTGAAGGAGAGTTATAAAAATGAGAAAAACACAATTTCGGTTTTGAAGGCACACACAACGACCGATTCGTCTTTTGCCGTTCTCTTTTGCTGTGTGCGGTCCATGGAGTTACACTATGGATCATGCGAGAGAGCCACGCGGAGAGCACACACCTTTTGGCAGAGGACGCACGATCGCCATTCTCCGAAAAGGGCTCTCTGTAGATGACGGTGGATGACTCTGTGGCAGCACAAAGGTAGACGACTCTCTTATAGCAGACCCGACCAGCCCAGAACGATACATACACAGCTTTAACGGCGAAAAGAAGAATCCACAGGACGTGTGTACGTTTGTGTGTGCGTATCGAGGGTCAGCCAGGTAGACAGGTGCGCGTAAATGTGAAATATCAACGCATCCTCTAGCCATTACATTCTTTTCTGTAGGGGTGTTGTAAGATCACCTTTAAGTGCAAAGATGTAGATCAGCACCACCAGCTGTCTTTGTACTTGGCCTCAAATTAAAAATGCTCGACTGTAGGGCCGATAGCTAGTACTCTTACACATTCCTGTTATTTTTCTAGGGGAATTTCATTTAAAGTTCTGAAAAATTCCATAACTTCTGAAAGCCTAAAAAGAACTCAAAGGTCACGAAACTGTTGGGTCCTTTATCAGGATATTACATCATGTCTATATCAGTATATATCTATTGGATATAGACGAGAGTAGCATATAGGAAAATGTTAGCATATAGGTTAGCAAGTAGCATATAGGAAATTTGAACATCTTCCCCCAAAAAAAAAGCAACATGAACGTGAATTCTCCATTTTCTTCCATCCTTCGTTCTCTCACACATGCCATCACTCTTTGTGCTTTTTTTTAAGATATCTCATAGCCTCTTCCTTCAGCTTCTCAACTGTGTTTAATGCTTGAACGCGAAGAGCGAAAAGAGATGGAATACTACCGGGTTGTGGAATGTCCCTTTCAAGAAGTCCCCGCGCAGCTGTCTATGCTAAGGGATCCACCAACCACCACCACACCACTACACCACACGCCGCACTGCTTTGCGCCACACACGTTTTTGGCGTAGCCCGCACTCTTGTATGGTTTCTCTCGCCATCATGTGAAACCTCGCCGCCACACGTGTTTTAGCGCATTTCGTGCACAACGGATTCCGGTACTGTGCGGGACCGTATGTTAAAAATGCTCACAAGAAACACACACACACACACACCGTTCTATCGCCCGTAGTCGCGTACTGTAAATACACACACCGCTACTGTCGTCCGTAATCTTCGAGGGCTGCGCAAGAACTGACGCAAAATGCGACCCGCTAGAAGCCGCAATCCGCCTCTATCGACCCTCTCTGAAAGGTAAGGTAACGCACATACACAAACACACACACCCGTTCGAAACACGGCAACCCGGGAAGAAGGGTAATTCTAACCCTCTCCCTTCCCTTTATTGCAGACTCGCCATCTGGCTTGTGTATGTGTGTGGGAATGTGAGTCTTCGTTGCCAACATCATCACACAACCGGTATACCACAGAGCGCGCGTGAAGCGTTACCCGCTCCGCGTTGGAGCGTTACAGTGGTGCGAGACGGTAACGATGACACACATCTACAGCTGGACCGCGAGGAGTGCTTACGAACGGGTGGGAGAGCTGCCCGTACAAACTTCAACCTGATATCTCTTGCGATCTTTGCCGCACCAAGCGCTGTCGGTACCAGTGGCAAACACTTAACTACACGCCAACAAACTGGGAAAAACGGTTTCGAGAAACTGCAACGAGAACGTAGGCGACGAGCCCCGGCCATTTTGGCAGCCTTGTTTGTTGCTCGACAAGTTTCTAATTTTTCCCCAAGTTTAAGCCCTCCCAAAAGTATTGCAGTACGATCTAGCTTGCTAGATAACAGTGCTAACTGCTTCCCGGAACCGGTGACGATAACTAATCATCTCGATTTTTAGTAATGCACAGCGTAACACCGCAAATTGCTACGCCGCTGTGAAGGTGAGAACACAGTATGTACACACCGTGCCGGATAAACCGGGCAAATGGGACGCCTGTTCCGCTTTTTTGTCGCCTCAATCGCACAGAGATAAGAGCAACGCGGGCAATAGTGGCTGACGTTATTTGCGTCACACCGTTACGCACCGTTCATACTCATCATCGTCATCATCAAGCGGTGAGTAACGAGGGGGAAGAGGGAGGAAGATAACCTAAACCCATTTATCCCCATGAACGGCGTTTCCACCGGAGGGCGAGAGAAAGTGAAACCAGGTGAAAGCGTTCACCTTAACGCAGGGCGCGCACAGAGTACAGACAGAGGCGTCGTCACCCCCTGGAACGTGCTGTGTGATTAGGGAAAACTGTCAGGCAATTATTACGTCATTAGTGATTGAAACGCGTGCGTAAACGGGGAGGGCAGGGAGATAATTAACGCTAAATGGTACATTCCCAAAGCCGGAAGTCCTAATAGGGTTGAGTGAAGCACAATCAGCATATTATAAATTAGTTGACGATAGTCAAGTACAGAGGACGAAAAAGCGTTACCTACTTCTAACACCAGTTGTTAAAATCGTTTTGAACAACTTGGAGAGACAACCAAAAAAGCATTACAGCAGAATGCTCTAGTCGTTCACGAGACTAAACTTGCTTATCATCATCCAGCGAGGTCTGTTAGTACTCGTTTTACCTGTTCGATAGCAAAAAAGAAGCTGCTACTTAGTACTGTTCACAGCATGTTCTCAGTGGTGAGCAATGGTGACAGGGGGAAAAAAGGAACAGGTAACACATCACGTTATATTGCAGACAGGCTCTAAGCGGATGACTATTAAGATCCGATCGTGAAAATTCATGTTTGTGGATCGACAACACGTTTTGAGCCTATCTCTCTCTCTCTCTCTCTCCTTCTTACACCTAACCGTGCACCTGTGCATATGTGGGCAATGCAAAATAGCGGCACACAGTGGGTAAAAAGTGGGAAAACGAAGTGATGCAGCAGCAGCAGCTCATTCCCAAGCTGGGAGGTGTGTAAAATGGCCACGAAGGTTAAAGATACGTACGCGCGCGGGGTCATCACATGATGTGAAATATATTATATCTATAAATGCGACTCCAGCACCTCGCTAATGGAAAGCTCAGGGTCAGAGATAGAGGGGGGGGGGGGAGGGAGTGGAGGGAGGGATAAGTCGTGCCAACAACCTAAAAACAGAAAAGTCTAAGCAAACTGGAGCAAAAACTGTACAGGAAAAGGAAGGTAAATGGATGACCCGCTCGCCTTAAGCGCACGTACTTCTTGTTTTCGATAAATCGGATCCGAAGGACCAAAAATTGTTTCTGCCCCATCTTTGTGCGCATGTATGCATAATTCATCCGGGTGTCCGTGTCTCAGTGACACATGATAAGAGCCGATGAAACGCACGCACGCATCTTCCAGAGAGTTCCGCCTGCTACCCCCTGCCAGCGGGCCATCATCATTCACCACGAAACCACGTGGCGCTCGACGTGAGATCTCTTCGTGCAGCAAACAATTAGCATTCGCGGTACAACATTAGCTCCCCCCGTGGGAGATGGAGGGGGGGGAAGTTGTTGATGTGTGTGTGTGTGTGTGTGTGTGTGTGTGTGTGGAGGTCGTGTTGTTGTGTTGTGGGAGAACCGCGAGCGCATTTGCTTTGTTTTTGTTTGCCATGGACTCTTTTCGCGAACCTCACGGTCAAGCGACCCGTTCGTCTCCCAGCACCCGAGCAGTAAGTCAAATCGCCGTAATAAACCTCGAGGGGAGGGGTGGGGTAGAGGTGCGGTGTGGCCACATCCCAGTACATAGACCAAACCCAGGCCTGACTCTCGTGCTCAGATGATGCGCGCGCTCTGTTGATAGCGAAATGAGATTGGCCCGTGTGGCGGCCATCATCATGCTGGCACAGTCGGCAGAAAGGTTGAGGCTATTGTGTTGCACAAAATAAAATGCACATCACCAGGCACACCCCCTCCCCCCTCCCTCTTTCCCCCTGGCACATGCAGTATGTGGGTCGGTCAAGTGCAGCTGCAACAGGCGACGGCGATGATGACGACGACGACGACTCTGCGCGTTTGGAGCAGTCTGACCCTCGACTACCCCTTGGACGCTCAATCACACACAGTGCCGCACGATCTGGCCCGTAAGAGGCACCAGTATAATTGAGGCATTGTTGCACCCTGGAGAATTGTTTAGTATGCGGCAGCGGCCCTTACACTCCACTCCACATTGCCGCTGTTGCACCCGATTCGCTTTATTTCCACAAGTCGCGGGCGCATCAAGTAAACAATTCTTTGCCCTGAAATGAGCTAGTCCAGTGGTCGGCAAAGTAGGGCTAGATGATGGCTCATTTCTCATCTAAAAATCTTCATCCATATCTTTAAATATAGTAAGTATCAACAGAACCAAACAGTACACTTCTTTTTTCTTTCACTAAAGAATGTTACACATCTAATCGAAAGTGGAAGAAAATTTTCAGTTGTAATCAATTGTCCATAATACAACGAAATGTTTACTACAAATAAAGTACGTTTATGATTAACGAAAAAAAAAGCATTTTTACTTCGATACTAAATAATACAAAATTTTATCTACATCGGTACTAAAGGTAAATCAAAGTTTTTACTATCAAGTCATTTTGCGGTGTGAGCTTCGTTGTTGTACTACTCATGGACAAATTTGCTGAAATTGTTAATTACTTTTATCCAATTGATCTATTCACTAGGTGAGTGAAAGACTGGTTTTCATTTGGACATTTAAATGGAAAACATTAGGGTAAGTTAAAGGGCATGTGAACCTGTTACAAAACAAAAAATACGTTTTTTTCTCGTACTTCCGTCAATTTGGCTCTTTCAGTTTTCTCCTCTTCTTATATTAAGATTTAAGATTTTGGCTCATCAGTTTGCCGACCTCTGAGTTAACTCAAGACTGAGCAACCGGGATCGGATGTCTAGCAACAGGATGTTTAGAAATTGGAAAACTCTAAACAACAATTAATCGCAAACGAACGTGCCTTGCACCAGCCAGCCCCTCTAAATGCATGTCTGTTGGGTATCGACTCCCACGTAAAATGCGCTGACACATACAATCACACATGCTGTAGGCCTTCACGCCGGTCCATCATCATCATCATCCGAGGCACGTTTCGGCCGACAGTTTTATCAGGGGCTCATACCAATCTCCGCATATCCCGACAGATGGCGCCACGATGACAATCGGCACGAAATGGCAATCACATGGACGACCATCCAACAGCACATGTGGCCTCGCGGGATACTCATTTTGCTAATTTTTCTTCCACTCTTTCCGGACCTACCCGCGTACCTCAGGTCTGCGGGTTGTTGGAGTTGGGTGAGCTCACGGATTCCCCATCCACCCTGCAGTGCGGCTAATCGGAAAAGTCGTCACGAATTAGTGATTGTTGAGAGACGAGACTAACAACAAAAACTGACCAACGTGACGGACACATGAAATGGTTCCCCGAGTAGGAGAGATGTATCGATTTTCCGTCGTTATTTTACATTGTAATGTTTGAGTTCTTCGTCGTACGCACCAAGGTACGCTGATGATGGGTTAGGTTTCGGTTGGAGAAAGCAAATCATAGCCTACTACCAGGACCAGTGATGACAACCGAGACAATCGACGACCGAGAAGTGACCACCGACGCCGCCCCAGCCATCAGTCACGCCATGCTGATAAGATAACAGCCCGGAGCAGAGTACGTCCAGAGGTTAGATGGAATGTAGGCTACCGGCCCCCTCGGGTACTTCATTGCTTTTCTCGGGGAGAACACTTACTGCATGAAGACAATAAATTGTTGGGCGATGATGGAGAAGTTCCTTGGACGATGACGATTGCTGATGACTACGAACCTCGTTGCTTCTGCCCTCTTTTCACGCTGATAGCAATACTTCAGAGTAGCTCAACTCGGCTCTTACTTGTGAGTTCTAAGTTTTTACTTCTTGCTTGTCAGAGATTACTGCTCGCTAGTGAAGTATCTTTACCAGGAATTCATCACAACACATCATAGATATAGCCCATAACATTGATCTTGGCCAAATATTGCTAACTGTGCCAACGAAAAAGAAGCAACAGACTGGTGAGAAATGGTAGGAATGTCTGTTTGAATGGCAGCTGCCAGGCTGGGAAACGCTACAAAATGAAACGAAATCGAACGTACACAACAAAAAGTTTTTGTAGTGCCTGACTTATCTAGGAGCTGGGGAGCGAGTCACTTGGGTGGGCATTGTAGAGTGCCGTTATCAGTTACAGTACACTTTTAACTAGAATCGAAGGGTGAAGGAGTTTTCGAGTTTTTGCCGATGATTCGTCGTGGTCGTAACAGTGTGTCACAGTCTTGACTTGTGCTCTTGTATGTCCAAGCACTTCCCGTTTTCGAATGTCCAACATTGATGCATATTGTGCTTGATCAATATCCTGTTCCTGACAGTGACACGCATTTCCCCCTGCCCATTCTGCGGTTCCGCTCATTGCTAACCTTCAAACATCTCGGTCCAGGGACCCAACGGTGTCCTGTTTGGAGCTTCATACACTTCCACCCGAAAGCCGCATTGGGCGCAAAAATGATCTCATTGTCATCGAGTCACGGCCTTTTTTCTACACTTCTTCAACCTCACCATTCTCCAACATTTGGCCACAGTTGAAAAAACACACATGTGCCCGACAGAACAAATACAAGGGCCTAGAGGAGCGGACTGGTGAGGGAGTGCAAGCAATGAATCACACACCAAAATAGGCAATAGCGCGCGCAACACACAAACGTCCGACCGTAAAGCAGTGAACAAACACACACACACACACACACACGATGATGATGTCATGGAAAAGATGTGTTTCTTTCTTTTCTTTCACCAACCGAACACCAAACTGCACTGAACCGCCGCCCTGAACCCAGTTCCAGCTTCCTTGCTCCTGGCCGTCTCTCTCTCTCTCTCTCGCTCGGTCCGTTGCCAACTTTGCAAACAATGCTGCTGTCCTTGGACCCTGTTGCTGCTTCCCCGCACGACCGGTTTTCCATGCAATTGCCGGCGCAGCCCAGGCCAAGGCAGGAGCGCGAACTGCATTACGAATTTCGTCCGGCAGGGGGCAGCGCACCGCACCGGGGGCGGCGTACGACTCCTCCACTTCTTCCCAACCTATATGACCTTCCCGCGCAAACATGCAAAGTTGTGTGTATTTGCATTGCCTTCTGGCTTTACTTTTTTTTTCGTGGTGCTGGTTTGACATTTTACGAGCGCGACTGCAACCGCATCCCCCAGCCCCCTAACACTCCCACCGCGGGACTTTCTGTTTGCACATCCGAGTCATATCCCCGGGGTGGGGGCACTGACAGAATAAAGATGATGCCATGTGCTGGTAGCCGCTGGCCGACTATTTTTAAGACCAATTTTGTAGGGCGCGCGCGAATCACAGTACACGCGCGCACTGCTGCGCTGTATTATAAACAGCAATTAGCAGCTTATGCAAACAGTGACGCGCCGTAAAGCAAACAAGATGAGACATACGGTCGCCCCCGTTTCCGGCCGCGGGTGCGCGCTCTCGCGCTACACATGCGTCAATTGGCACAGATACGCGCGTCCGCATCGCCGGGGATCGGCGTCAGCATCATCATCCGGGAAAGAAATTCGCTCCCGCCAAATGCGTTTTACTGCTTCTTGCGCGCCGATTCGGGGCTTGACGTTGGCGCGCTTACGGAATCCTGGAAGGCATTCCGGGGGACGTCCGCCCGCTCTCTTCCCGCGAACGATAAGACACACATTGCAGGAACGCAAACATGAAAACACTGCCACAGACAGTTGACGACACTAATTGGCTTACTGGTTTGGGTGTGTTCTGACCGTCCTGGAGCAAGCTATTTGGCCGGCCATTCTTTTGCCCCTACCAAGTGGGAGGAGGGGGGTGCACACTTGCTCGGTAGTCTCAAGCGACCTGCACACAACTTCTAGAATATTTTGATTGCAAAATTTTCACCCCTCGTCGGCGGAGCAATCGATCGAAGAACAGGGAGAGACACCCACTTTACACACTCTGTTGTATTGATTTCGAATCGTTACCCTAGCTAGGGGGATCGTCAACCAACGGTTGGAGGCGCATTGCATCGATTTCGACGGCGGCGGGACATAATGTCTAGGAAGATGCCAACAGAAACATGTTGTGAGATTTCTTTTTTGTTTTACTCATACGTCTCGCCCGCTTTTTTAACAGGGTTTACCATCACACTTAGCGACGAACGTACGTTATTGCTACAATTTTAAATAATGTCATGAATATCATATAAGCCTAACAAACTTCATGCAAACATTAGACGTGTCCCAAACTCGTTTTTTTTTATGGAAGAGCGAATAGTTGCGCAGCAAACCCTGTAGGCTGTAGACAGGTAGAGCACGTGATGGAGTTGAAGGTGCCAACACAACGCCGCCTACTACTTCGTACTTATATACCCGCGGACAAGCGTTACGTAACGGCTCGCTCGATGGAAGGGTGGCGGCTAGTTTGCTTGGGGCCATCCTCCACAGATCCTCCTCCAGAGCAACAACTTTGAAGCCCCTCTGAGGAGCTTAATGAGAACTGTCTAGAAGCTTGAAGATGAGTTTGTCCTCAAGTTCGCGATCCAGAGACACTTATTGGAGAACGATGCGAGTCTGACTAGTAATGCCACATCCAAGATTCTAATTCATTTTAGAAAACTTGTATACAACGAGTTTTTCCTGTTATCGCAGCGTCAGCTCCATCTAAACAACATGTGTTATGTGTGCACGCAAGAGAGTAAATCAAACATTGTATAAATTTTGCACACCAGAGCGGGGAGGGAGAGAGAGAGAGAAAGAGAGATTGAGAGGGAGAGGGAGAGAGGGAGCAGGTGAGGAAGACTTCTTTTATTGCTTTTCGATACAATCCTAACAATTGAAAAGAGAAACCCACGGCGCGTGCTTGCATGGGGAGGAAGCGAAGTTTTTGCATGATTTCGCGTAACACGGGGCAAAGCAGAAAAAAAGAGTTCAGCTAAATACGAGCCCGTGTGTGCAAATTCCAATCGGGAGACATCACTTCCGATCGGTGATTACACACTGCTCCCACCCCTTCACACGCTTTAGTTACGGCGTTATGTAAGGCGTGTCATTAACACGTGGGATTTGGGTACGAAATTTCACCGCAAAATTTTGATTTGCATTTTCGTGCGGTGCGCGTAAGGGATGCGGCGAGCGTTAAGGCGAGTTTGTTGAGC
The DNA here is from genome assembly GCA_000349105.1 of Anopheles epiroticus. Lineage (NCBI taxonomy): Eukaryota > Metazoa > Arthropoda > Insecta > Diptera > Culicidae > Anopheles > Anopheles epiroticus. The sequence goes on along the minus strand of KB671479.1, from coordinate 13,319 downwards.
GACCAACGTTTACGCGTGCACTTCACAGCAACAAAGCCTTTTCTTGAGCCGAAAACTTGCTTTCAAGCTTCCTTGCGCAATACGCAAGCAAAGTCCCAGGGAAGTGAACATCTTCATTTCATTGCGCAAATAAATACGCTGCTCTGCCAATCAAAGCAACGCCGCTTTCCTAACTCTCGTCGGCAGTCGTAAAAATCGAACCATGGAGCAAGCTCTAGCGGGAGCTCCTTCAACTCAACCGGGAATACCAGCGGAGCTGTGATTCGCTGCGTTTCGAAATCAAACACACAGGAAGAGCAGTGTGTCGTAGCGAAATTCATTCCTCCGGCAACGACGAAAAAGAAAGAAAATCGATGTTGGCGGATGTGATGTGTTGTACTTACTGATTTCGGCATTTTGATTGGGTTGATAGTAGCGGTTGCGGCCGGAAAGGAAGAATCGGTTGAACGAACTGATACGCCGCTGTTGTCTTTTGCTTGCAGCCGGTTTGCAGCGAGAGCAACACGGTTGGGTCGGAATGTCGCTGGAAGGATGAGTTTGGTGTACCTACAAGGAAAGAGAATAAAATACAGAAACACATTAATCAACTTTGGATTTCGAGATAACGGTAGAAAAAAAGAAGGGCTGGGCGACGTAATGCAATTACAACGGTGTCCTAACTTTGTCGGAACCTATACAGAACCGGGAACTCGAACACCGAAGGTTATTCCAATCTTCCGATATTTCCAATAATCAGTACATCTTCATGAGCTAATGCTTAATTTATTCTTCAAACACCTCAGATCTCTTAGGATCGACTTGGAAGCATTCCAGGCTTCTCCGAATAGACTTTGAAACATCTCAGACACTCAGAATAGATTTTGAAGCATCTCAGGCTTCTTAGAATTGAGCATGGAAGCAGCATTTGAGGCACTCTGGATGGACTTGGGAGCTTCTCAGACTCTTCTAAACATCTTTGAAGTACCTTAAAATTGCTCAGGATGTACTTGGGAGTAGCTCAAATCAAAAATCAAAATAGCTTTGAATAGAAGTATCTCAGACTCTACACAATGAACTTGGAACATTATTTGAGTGTAGGAGCAAAGCAGGTTGGCAGATTTGCGAAGGTCAGATTAGATCACGACCAATGTTACACCTTTTTTCCAGTTTCACGAAATACTCAAAATCTTTTTTTTTCGCTTCTCAGTACATATTCCAGGCTACTATTCCAACACCGAATCCCATTTGCATTCCTTCCATTAAGCTTACGACGATGTTGCAATCCTCTATGATGGCGCAGGCTCAACAGCACTGACTTTCCCTACCTTTGCGATGGGGCCGCACGTTGGGATGCGGATGAAGGAAGTGCACGTAACATCACCTCACAATCCAACCACGTCCCCCACCTTTGTTGCAGCAGCAAGCGCTGTTGCCTCTGTTGGTTTTCACTGGAATGGAGAGAGAGAGAGAGAGGTGCCTCCAACGTCTTCCCTTCGTACTTCGTATCAAGACACACCATCTTCGTGGCCCTTCGCTGGTACACCACATCGAGACATCATCGATTGGCGATGGTTAGTGGTCCAACCACCTTATCGGCGCTGTATCGGAATGTCTCGACGCATACACACACTCACACAGGTGTTCGTAACACTACACGATTGCTATATTAGGTAGTTGTTGCATTCTTTTGGGCCCCTTGTACCCTGTCAAACTGCAACAATCCTATCACGCGGAACGATAAGCAGGTGAGGGTGCGAAGAGGCGGAGGTTTTGGTGGAAAACATACACTTTTCCCACCCTTTTGCTCCCCCTACCAGCCCCGAGCGTCGCAGGTAACATTTTTCATTGTTTTTCTTTCCATGCTGGGTTTCAAGAGAAAAAAGACTGTCGGGAAACCTCCAAAAAGCCAATGAACGGCAACGGGTACTAGAGTGTAGCACTGCGGTGCGGTAATGTGTTTGTTTTTTTAAATGCAAAATTCCTCATTTCACAGTTGTAAATTTGTAACCGGAGTGTGTGATAAGGTTGCAAAACCCGTCGATAAGCGATAACATGCCGGTATGACTGCTGCCCCGATGACGAATTCTTGAAGCTGTCTTTTGAGTGTGGTGAGTGGAAAGATCGGAATGTGTTTTAGTAACACTAACCTAAGTTGACTAGCTCGTCAGATGTGCGTTGCTCATCATCCTCAAAAGAGAAACAATAAACCACCAAACTTTACCGTCTGTCTCTGTCTGTCTTTTGCCCCATCGCGCTTGTTCGCTTACAGACAGACGGAGTGTCGTCCCCATTCGACCGGAAAGGGTGCGGCAGCCCAAAGGGTGGAGTTTCGATTGTTGTCATCGTGTATCGTCCCCTTCCAACCGTCGCCCCTCGGACCACAGGCAACACACGGAAGCGCGAACCACCGTTCGGAGTGGCGGACTGGTATTGGAAGGCTAATCAAAGGTTTTCCACCGAGCAAAACCGGTCGTCGGTAGTGGATGGGAAAGGGAGGAAGAAGCGGTTTGAAAATCGGAGCAATGTCGGCACCACTTGGCACAAACGTTACAACCCAACTTACACCTGTTGCAGTGAAACCAAAGCACACACACACACACACACACACGCAAACGAGCGGAGGCAGACACTCAATGGCGATACCTGTTCCAACACGTCAGCAAATGGACAGGTACAGTGCAACGGTCGTAATATCGGACAGGTGGAACGCGATTGGTCGCGAGATAAATAAATAAAAATACAAAATGTTCATTCTTCCTCACTAAATCTATGCAAATTATTGTAAATCTAATCTGCAAACGGGTAAAGAGAATTGCAGAAGCTAATGTTCCTAGCAAATAAAGAGTGAAGATTAATTCATATCTTTCGAAATATTTAACTTATTTCTACATACAGCAAGGGTCAGATAAAGCAAAATGTATTAGCACCGCAGCTCAAGAGAGTCGTCGGATCTAGTTGGAAGCCTCGAAGCCTCGAGCCTGGCTAGTATGTAGCAGCGAACTAGCTTTCCGCATTCTCTCATCCAAAATCGATTCATTCTCGTTTTTTGTACCAAAACATGATTTTCGGCATTTGACAGCTTTGTGGGACAAACTTATTAATTTGTTAAATCGAATGGAAAATGAGAAATAATAAAAACTGCACTGATGTTCTGCAAAGATCTAATCAAATATATAGTTAACTGGCTGAAACTATTCTTTACAAATAACAGTTGTCAGATGCAGTCAGTAATTTTACTGAAATTGGTGAAATTCGAATTACGTGACGAATTCGGCATTTACGAAATGTTTGTTTGTCTACCTAATAGTAGACACAAATGTACGGAAAGAGAATTCATGCTGTTTTTTTTTTCATAACAGATGAGAAACAGAGGAAATAACGTATTGCTCCACAACTGAGCAAGCGCTTTCGAGAATTTGTCTTAAAAGTACATCTCATTCAATACAAAAATATCCACAAATATGTATAAAAAAATCCTATTTTGTACCAAAAGTGGTGTAAATATGAAACAATAATTGTTTTTCTTCAAATTTCATTCAGAATGGCTGATTTTCCGCTAAGTTGATAAATGATTGAAGCAACAGAGGGAGGACGTGCGTGTCCCCGTTACTGATAGAGGCACTGTACTTGTAACACGTCAGAGTTTGATACTGGACAGCAAGCAAAAATAAATAAACAAAACAAGTTACCCAGAAAGGGCAAAATTCCACTACCGCCCCCTCAAATGTCGATGTATATGGGTGTGTGAATATGTTTATTTCTGTTCCGAAAGCTACCGGTCCCCGCCGTCCATTTGATGTTGCAAAAATAATCCCATTCTAGAACAAGCAAAACGAAACACACACACACACAAGTGTGGTGTAACACGATGTTGCGGAACAAAAAAAAAATCAACACATGAAAATCAAAGCAATTTGTTTCTGTTTTCTTCTTTGGGGGAGGGAGAGGGGAAGGCGGGGGAATGTGTCTCCCTGATAACTTTAATTCGCTCCCACAACCAGGTGCCACCCACCACCCGGGCACCAGGGGTTGGTGGTGACGCGGCGGTCTGTTCACTTTGAAATGGACTGATGCAATCGCCCACTCCGATGCGGGGGACAAGCAACACCCGCTGATAAGAAATATTGCGCGGCTTCTTTAACGTGCTCCGTACTCTGCTCCACTCTGATTACACATTGCCTGTACCGGGGGGAAGGCGGTTAGGAAAAGAGTTGTCGGCACGCAGGAATGCGTGATATCACGAACAAGCAGAGTGGCGTACTCTCCAGTATGAATGTCCAAAGCAGTGCCATCGACGAAAGAAGCTCAACGTATTCGCACTTTGACACAGCAAGATGATGCCAAAGTAGCTTGTGAACCATAATCCCTCGAAGCACGCAGCGATATGAACGATGTCGCCGGGCAGCAAGCGACGAACCCTCTTTTCCCTTTCTTGTCCGCAATTGCTTCAGACACACGGCTTTTCAATCAGTTTCTCCGGCATCTCTGCTGCTTGACGTTAGCATTTGCGCCGCTTTACAGCCTGCAGAGTTTCGTCGACGCGATATCTTATCACCGGAGACGACACCGGACCTCACACTACGTCCCGCACCCCGTCCAAGATGTCTACCTATGCTGGCTGAAGGCTACTTACCCCGAAGTTTGCTTCCTTCTTCCGAGTGGGCTGTGGGGCTTGCTGCTATAACCGCTAACTTGACCGCTTCACACGTTTGTAGTAGGCAAATGCAATGCGCGTCTTCTGGCGTATGTCCAACTTCCGGTGACTGGCGGAAATGGCCTTAGCTGCGCACGGCTCGCACAGAGGATTGCACTGCGACGCGGACGGCACACGCGCGACGACACAACACGATTACGCGGAAACCCCGGCGCGGAGTTGTTAAAAGAAGAGGAAAATTATTAGCTTTGAACAGCGTGAGGGAGAGATGGTACGGTTTGCCAGCGCAAAACTGGGCTACAAGGGAGACATTACGAATGGTTGAGATATATCGCTGCGCGGGACGAATGATCAGACAATCCTACACAAACACACGCACACACACACACACACACCTACGCAAATAGTTGCATTCTAGGGTGACGGAGGAGGAGGATAAGGAAAAAGGTGCAAACATTGAACAGACAAAAACCTGCCCGCTCGTTAATTTGAATATTCCATTTTGGGCTCTCTTTTTCACTAGATGCAACTGCACGGCATACATCACACACATACAAACTTACATCCCTTCCCTTACCTTCCCTTCCTTTCTGTCTGTCTCTCTCTCTCGCTAAAGTACACTCGTTGGTTGTGGGGTTTGTCGACGTTGTGTACAGGTTGACAATGTCGCACGTGATCGAAGGGAAAATGGCATTAAAAACAGAAACATGAGACTTTACAACAACCGGCAGCAAAACATACATACACACACTGCGGATTACTGCTAGGCGATACAAGTCCAAACTTTGATAATCTTGCTCGGCGGACGAAACAAATCAAAATTAACCTTCGCCTTATCAGGCCAACTTCGTGGCCGTCAACGATGAGCGTCATTATCATGAGGGCACCACCACCACTTTCTCTCGGACCTGTTCGAATCCAAAGACATCCATTGCTAAAAGAGGAGAGAGAGAGAGAGGAGCCTTTCTTTTGGGGGTCTCTCTGTCTAATAGATGTCTTCCAATATTGTGTGTTTTAGTATATGCTTTTCCTCTTCTTGAAAACATGAAAACAAAAATTATACAAAAACAATCTCCAAAGGACATCTTTGTCTTGGGAGATACATTCTTTACACACCTCTGTTTCTAATTAATTAGGAAAACAAAACAAACAGACTAGAGCGCACTCCTCTATTCTCCCCCCTACGACGAACCTTTAGTTTGGGTTCAAGTGACGTAGGTGGAAATTCATGAGTCCCGTATGTTGTATGCGCAGCGCGTACGTGTAGTAGTATAGGGTATCCGTCTGCATGTAAAAGAGCGGTCTACAATAACTTTCTTTTCGTAGCAGAAGCGCTGTAATCCCTTTACTGTGCCAATGCACAACCCTTTCCTCACAGAGGTACCTGTTGTACCTGTAACAAACACCAACACTAGCGCTCGAACACAAACAACTCGTGGCCAACAGACGTGTACAGGCTACCGAAAAGTTTGCAGAAATGCAAATGTAAATAAATTTAAATAAAATACCAACCAACTGGTGCTAGACACCTTCGTCAGGTCTTGGCTTTACTGTGGGCCATCTACCACATTACCCCTTTCCCGCAAACACACAGGTATGGCACGTTTGTATGAATGTGTGTGTGTTCAGACGCCAAATGTACCTGTTTCTTCGATCGCGTGATGATCGACGGCAGTGATCGGAACTACCCGACATTTCGACACTGGAATCAGTAATCCAGAATTATAAATGATTTCTAAGGAAAATAGCTTGAATAACGATTAACAAAGCATTGCTAAGCATTATTGAAAAAAACCCATACCCCTCACACCGACATGTTGATTCCAAAGCCAATTGTGAAACTGATTTCGGCAAATGATTCCGGAAAACCTACTCTTCGGAGTCGATAGCGGATAATATCGGAACCGGTCATAAAACCGGTCGTTTTTCCCATCTCTAGATTGCGCCAGGCGCAACAGGCCGCAGATCTGAGAATTCGGCACGTGAAAAAAAGAGAGAAAAGAAAGCAAGTGTTTGAAGATCGCGAAAGCGACAGAAGTAGTATGAGAGAGTGTGAGAGAGATAGAGAGAGAGAGTTGGGGATGCCACTCGATCCGCTGGCTCGGTTGGGGAAACCAAGCTGTGAGCGCACACACGCATCGCATGGACGCAGGCGAGAGTGTGCGCTGCAGGGGTTGCCGTTCGTTCCAGTCCTTTGTGTATGTGTGCGTCCAATCATGGAAATGGTGTCTGTGTGTGTTGGCGATCCACTTGATCACGAAACAACTCCCCGCTCGGTACAATCGAAATCAAAAGGGATTGAGCGAGGGAGAAAGAGAGAGAGAGAGAGAGAGAGAGAGAGAGAGAGAGAGA
>KB671478.1:38198-208729 GCA_000349105.1 Anopheles epiroticus | reverse complement strand
GATGCACCGAATCGGTGACGGTGCCGCACTTTGGAGAGCTTGCGCTTAGAAGCGCTTAGAATGCTCGGCTCGGGACGAGATGTGCAGAAATTATAGCGTTTGCATTTTGCGTGTAATCGACGCAACGAAACGTAGGATAATCATAGAGGACATCGTGGGGACTCGCTCGCTCCGTAGCCCCTTCGGGGCGGGAAGTCGGGGTGGGGTTATGTGTTTTTTCGGGATTTCTTGGAGCGTTTCTGCTGGAAGCTTGAAATTTGCTGCATTCTTCTTGGATCTAATGTCTTTGGGGAGGAGGAAAAATAATAACGTACATTGAAGCGGGAAGGTCTCTAGCAGGAAACGATCGTGAGACTGTTTGAAGAAACCTGATGTTGCCAGAAGCTGAACCGTAAAAACAGATCTGGACACCCTTTTGAATTAGAACACATTCTAATGTCATTCTCCAGGCTCCGGTTAGGGTACGCTCCGTTCCAGAAACCGTGATGTCCTGGCTCTTGAACCAGTTCAACAGATTCCCCCGATTCTTCGTAGAAATAATGGCGCGCCAGAAGAATGGTACCTGTTTTAACGATCGTTGATGATGATTTCGGAACGTTTCAGCTTCTGAATTCCTGCGCCCACTCGGGGGCCCGCGTGTTGTTGAGTCCCTGTCCTTGCCAGCCGCTTATGCAGATCGTCGTCCATCATCGTCGCTGCGACCCGGTTTTAATGGGCTCTTCACTTCGCTTTTTGAATCGGCGCACTTTTAATTACCGCCGACGATCTGCTTGACGAGACTAATTAAACCGCTAAATTCCGCCAATTTGGCAATGGCCGGGCGAAGATGATAAAACCCTCCCTCCAACCGCCGTTCGTGGAGCAGAGTGCTCTGTCGGCAGGTTGGAGCCTTTCCGTACGCCGCCGTTAAGTTTGGAGGCTTTCGGGCCGCCGCCCCGAATTCAGCATCCCTGTTGGGCGAGGCGGCCCAATCAGAAACGGATCGAACCGAGGTCAACGCTGGCCAGAAAAGGGAGCCGCTCATAAAACCGTGGCTGTGATTTGGCGGCAAGGCTAACCCTGTGCTGTTTAATTTCCCATCACTGCCTTGGTCAGAGTTTTGTTTTTCGCTACCTTTTTTTTCGCGGGCGTGTAACACTCGTCGACCCAGGCCCGGACATAAATTTATAATGGCAAGCGTAAAAGTTGTCTTACACCGTCAGGCACTCGGGCAGGCTGAAAAGATGACAAACCGCGTCCGTGCCTCAGTGTCCGGCGGCGGCACAAGCAGCAGTGGCAAACAAACCGTATAAACACAACCGTTCCGAGGATCAGGTTTATGTTGCCTCTGTGCGACTTCTGCCACTGAAGATGGCGACTGCCGAGCGTCGAGCGTGATGGGTGCGCGCCGTCCGCCGTGTGCTGTGCCTTTCCCGAAAGGGCTCCCTAGCTGACACACAAACAGACACAGACACTCAACCGGTTGCTTCCACCCCGCCGAGAGGCGCGTCGCTATAAACGGGAGAGTTTTATATGAAATGAATGTTAATTTCTTGCCATTTTTAAACGAACTTAGGCCTAGGCCTAGCCACCGTTGGGCTGTGCTTTTTTTGCTGCACTCTCTGCTTTCCTTTCCCTTCCGTCCTTCATCCCACTTAGGCGGCGCCGTTTTTCCACCACGGATGCGGTGGCGCTTTACGCGCGAGAGCGAGCTTCAGTTGGGAGTTTTGCGGGCAACATCGCGGCCATTAGCATCGCCATCCACGCCACGCCACCGATAGGGCTGGGCAGTTGCAGTTGACCATAATAATTAACCCGGCTTCGGGCTGTTCAAGGGTGGGTAGTGAGGCAAGGGGGCTTATTGCTCACACCGCTCGGCCGGTTGCGTTACGATGCTGCGGTACTGCAAGGACCGAAATGGTAGCGCAGAACGAGGCGCATTTAACATTTGCGTAACGCAACGCAGTGTGTTTGATGATTCGGATGGACGCGGATCGGCATTTCAATCGCATGTCGTTGAAATCGATCGCTGCCTGGTTAATTTGATGGCGGAAAGGGGGTGAAGGGGATGCTGGCGCGGTAGATAGAGATGATTCTAATTAGCACGGTGTGTTTGCTGTTGCGATGTAAAGTGATGTGATACGAGCAGGGAAGTAGCCGTTTTTTGCATGCATGGGATAAGATATGTTGAGTAGCTAATGTAGCTAATGTAGAAGAACAGTGAGAAGATGCGACAATCTTGTTTGCTTTAATTATTGTCAGTTTAATCTCTTGAACGTTTTTTACACAGATTGGCATTTAAGAAAAAAAAAACAATAAACTAAAACGAAATAGAATCTAAGCGTGTATGTTTACCTTAACGAAATATTGATTATTTTTATCTCGTCAAAAATCTATCACCTTCAAAAATAAGACACGGTTGTTCCCATTAATTGCAATAAGGGAAATAAACGTAATCTTTTCATAAACATTACAGCTCAAATGGGATAAAACGTTATTTTTAACTTTATAATAGCCATTCAAATATTGAGCATAAATCACTTAACAAATTCAATCAAATAAATCAAATCCTAGAGTTTCCAACACTTCACTGGAATAAATTCGAAACTTTTTCCAAACTTTAAACTAATCCTATTCTTTAATTGGGAACCCGAAATTAAATCAAAAGCCATCAATGAAAAATCCTTTCGAAATGAGCCTGCCTGATCATAGACCGTATCAAGCTAAGACCCTAACATATATTTAGTTTGTATAAAATGTATACCACTCTTGCCAATGATCTAAAACATGTAAAAGTGTAAGACCCTCTTGAATCTCTTTTAACTGTTAAGGACCGATCACATATCCGATTGGATTTCTTCATATTTTGTTGGTAGAATTTTTGAAATACTTGACATTCGCAATAGTTTGTTAAGCTTTCAGGAGACAATTGAAACAAATACTTCTTTCTCTCTGTCTCTCTCTCTCTATCTCTCTCTCTCTCACACATTCGCTCTTTCAAATTGATTCACTCGGTACATCACATGTTCTTACACCATGAAATACTCTTGTGCTATATGAGGTTGATAATGCACTTAGAATTTAAACAAATGCAAATACTTTTGTATCTTTTCATATAAGTTATAACACACATTCTATCAAATGATATAGGTCTTTCTGGTACCAAATTGTTTAAGTACTTGCCCCATAGGTTCAATCATCTTATGAGGCTAAGTATGTTGATACTTCCACATATAAACCTGCTAAAAACTAGATAAATTCCTATACTCCAAGCTCTATAAAAGCCATGCAAAAGATAATAATATTTATCACAAAAACCAAAATACTGTTACACACCCAAACACTATATTTAGATAAAAAAATCTACGTTAAAAAATTATTAATGAATGGATCAACTATAAATGGATGGCTGCAGGTGGAAAAAACCGGAGTAAGAAATAAAATATCCACTAGTTCAGGAAAGTAAAGCTACCGATTGTCACCATAAATCATAAAAAGAGACATTTGATGCTGCTAGCTGCATGTTTCCCGTCACATCCGCGCACAACTCGCTCCCATCTGCAATGCCGACCTACTTTGCCATTGTCGAAAAGTGCATTCCTTGCATAGCGGGCCCAATGCCCCTTACCCTCTCCCTTCCTTCACTCCCTTCCGCTCACTCAGTCGCGGTATGTAGGCGTTTTGAAAATTGTCAATCTTTTGGGGCGTTTTGGAATTGGCACCAAATAGAGCGAAAGACACTAAAAGCACACAATCAGTTCCATCAGTTCCGAAACCGTCTCCATCACGGGACGGATTGCTGTGCGCCACCCTTCTTCGCACACACACTCACACATACACCAACACGCACAGACACACCGTTCACATACCATTCATTCATACGTCCGTCCGCGGATCTGGCCGTTGTTTTTTGGTATTTAAAATTATTTCCTAAATGAGCATAACCCCGCACTCATGCGCCTCATCGAGCTCGTCCATTTCCCGTGCGTTCCTGCCTGGGAGGGTCTGTGTGGGGATGACAAAACCGAAACCACAAGCTACCAAGCAGCGGCACCTGCACCGTGCACATTCCTTTTACACGGATCCGATCGAAAAACCGGGCTGCTCACCGGAGTAATGAAGCCATATCAAGCGGCATCGTTGCTCTCTGTCTGCCGGCTGTTCTTTCTGTTTTGTCTGACGGCCGGGAGTGAGCACCACCGGTTGGCGAAACGGTTGGTCAAGTCACCGATATTAAAAAGCATAAACATATTTCCCGGTTTCCGTTCCGTCGGCACGCCCGAACCGGTGGCCGACCATTCCAAACTTGGGCAAACGGTGGCCCTGGTGGAGCTGGTGGCAAGGCGCAAGCAAGACATCATAATTATATCCCATCAATCAATTCGCACACCACATATTTCACCTCGGTGAGACGGTATTTTGTTGCGCTTCGGTAACGGCACGGACGGGTTATGAATCGGTAAGTGTTTGTGGATTGTCGGCGTCCGTATGGGTGTTTGGATGACATTGCACTGATTTTCAGTCGCAATAAATTGATTGATTTAAGTTCCTGCCGGTTTTCTCAACATTGAGCTTCATAACGCCATAACGCTCCAAACAGATCGCGATCGTAAAGTTCAACTCTCAGCAGGAGATTGATCCAAATTGTGAAACTCGAATATTCGGTTTTTATTCTTCGAGAAAACCTTTTGCTCGTCGCAAAACGAACTGCACCAAAAACGCATCGATCGCGATCCTTTCGCGAGCTCATTATCGATGCTGTCATCGAATCGGCTTTGCTGCAGTGCGGCGTTGCTCGGATGGTTAAATTGTTATCACGCTTCACGATCACGGTGAACGATACCGATGCATCAGGTTCTCTTCCGCTCGCAGCCTTTCACATCCCCCTTACAGGCCCTTGCACATTTGATGGACAAACTCTGGTGTAGAGCGGGCACGATGCAACAAGAAAAGTGTTTGTCTCTTTGTGTGAGTGATGCTGCTGCAGTTAAGTTTTTGTGGCTTCTTCACACGTCTCTATATGATTTTATGCTTCGAGTACGGGTTTGCTACATTTTATCGACGGTTATGGTTTATGGGTTGACATGTTTAATTCATACGCACTCTGTCCGCTGGCAGATGGACGGACATCGTAGCGTAGAAAGAAGGTTTTAAGGTGATGGAATGAAAGATGCACCAATCGAGGTTTACGTACAAAAAATTGAGTTTAAATGTGCACAGAAGAGTTTGCATGTACACATGTAAGAAGTTGAAAGTGCAATGCAAACGAATTGAAATTCTTTAATTAGCATTTAGTTGATGTTTTAGTTTTCCAAAACAAAATATGTTTAAATAGTGGCTCTTAATGAATGCCTAAGCGAAACTGCTTCCAGCAAGAGAAGATAAATTGAGCTCGTGCTTTGAATTTGAAATTTATAGCTTAGACACACGAACAGAGCGTTCACCTCCATGTGATTAGACGCACACGACCAAACAGCTGAAAATTCCAGCGCACGTTATTACTGGCATCAACGGTTCCCTTTCTAAGTCAATCGGAGTAGGTACACCCCGAATTTTAATTCAATTTTACCAAACCAAACCGCGCTGCTTTGCATAAACGTCACCGACGGCGTATCCACAAGGGCCACATTTGTCGTATCAATATTTGATTTATGCTGGTGGCATTCGCAGCCTTTATCAACGCCAAACCGAGAGCGCTTCAGGCCCTTAAATTGGAATACATCGAAACGCTCGGCTGTGAGGAGGGACGGTTGTGAATTCTAGGGTGCATCGCGCAAAATTATGCGTCTGTCACAGCTGCTATCAGCATGTGTGTGTGTGTGTGTGCAAGCGACTGTTCAATCCTTTCCAAACTGCATTAACTCACGCGCGAGACACTTTGGCACAGAAACCTACATCCTGCAGACGGGGATTCTCCCGCAAGGCATGGTCCTCTGGTTCTCCCAATTTGAAGGTCGAATCAATGTTTTTTTTTGAAGGAACCAAACAGACAGCCCCGAACGCATGTCTTGCAAATGAAAAGCATCCCTTCCATTCAGGCAAAGTCTCTACGGCCAAAGCAATGCTCCGAACGTGTAATTACCTTTGCATTACGAAGTCGCGTGCCGGCTCATTTGTTCGCGGTTTGAAGCTCGTGGAAGGCTCGGGAAAAAGGGAAGACAAACCTCTCCGAAAAGGGCGTTCCCTTGTGGACTGGCAGGGCAACGAAAGGTAAACACATTTGCGGCTGGACAATTGCAGTGTCCGGAAGATGAATGCTTTACAGCAGCGAGGAGCAAGCGCCGACGGGAAAATGAGGAAACATGATCAATCCGTAACAGGACCGACGGTAAGGGAGTTGCATACTTTTACTTAAATCAAGAAGTGCAAGTACTTCTGTCTGTAAAGTATCTTACCAATTCCTTTGCCTTCGTTTGCCAGGTGCCCAAATGCCGCAGGACACACAGGATGGGTGTGAAACCGACATCCTTTTCCACCTGGCCCGGTTGGCTCCAATGTGACGTTCTGATGATCCTGTTGCCATCCAGTGTCTCTCCCTGTTTTTTTTTGCGATTACGAACACCTTCGTCGCTCATTTCTAACCCAATTTCGGTTTGATTGAAGTAAATGCACTTATGGAGGAAGAACGGACGAAGTTAGCAATTTTGTCATTAGCTTTCCGGGGGCAGGTGTGTGCGTGGATCCGGTGAGGATTTTCTGTTTTTTTTTTTAGGAAGAGACGATCAGAACTTGGGCACGTGGCTAGGACCGGAGGATGACTTTAATTGTTGCACAACACACAGCGTCACAGCCTATAATTAAGTTGATGCGGGCTGATGGATTTCAGTTTTGAGGCAGGCAGTAATGTTGTCCGGAGGGTTGCAATACTATGCATTATGATACACGATCCTGATCGATGAGTAGGACTTTGGCTGACGTTACAACCGATAATGTAAACAGAAAAAAGGGGATTTTTCGTGAAATTGTTTTAATGTGTTATAAAACTGGTTTTTAATAAGTTATATATCATGATTACAATTGTAAAAGCTATACATCTGTATGACTTTAAAAAGCCAGCAAAATGCTCCGAAAAAAAGCCTGCCCGATCGCATTCCTCGTCCCGATATCTCGTCACAGTGAGAGCCAATTCCGAAAAGGCGTCAAAGCGGTCGGGCCACGGCCTGCCGCCGCCGCTGCTGCCGGTTCACAAATTCCATTTCGAGACGCGAAATTTCATAACGCAATTATATTTCCGAGCGAAGATGATGACCGTGGCCAGCCAGCACGCACATTAAAATTGCCATTTTCGAGAGACAGAGAGAGGGTTAAAAATGCGGTGCGAATTGACCGCGATCCCTCATTACGCGATATTTTGCGCGTGAAATTTTGTTGGTGTGAAACTTTCGAGCCCCGAAATGAACGCTCCGGGCCTGTTTGTTTGTTTGGGCGATTTAATTACGCGAGACAAATTCCTGCACCATCCGTTTGGGCTGGGAGAGACAGTTGAAGGAGGTTTTGGAGTACTCGATCGATTGGTATAAACCGCCTGTGAAGTGTTTCCGTTTTTAGCCTATCTTGAGTTATTCCGTTCCATTTTCCGTACACTAAATTCCACGTTATCTCTCTCGATTGCAGGCCAGGCGGGCGTTAATCAGCTCGGTGGGGTCTTCGTCAACGGGCGGCCCCTGCCGGACATCGTCCGACGGCGGATCGTCGAGCTGGCGCTGATGGGCGTCCGTCCGTGCGACATTTCCCGCCAGCTACTCGTCTCTCACGGTAAGTGTGTGCAGGTGTACCAAGAATCTAGGCCACCGTTTGTCCTTTTTCGGCTTATTAAATCGTTGGATTAACCCGTTCTGCCTTCTTTGCCTCTACCCCTGCAGGATGTGTGTCGAAAATTCTAACCCGCTTCTACGAAACCGGATCGATACGGCCCGGTTCGATCGGTGGCAGTAAGACGAAGGTAAGAAACAGCTAGCAGGATTCCTATCGGCAAATGCGCCATCTTAATTATTCCTGCAACGAAACTTCCGACACGAATCGATTGATTGAACGAGCGGAAGAGAAAGAGAGACAGGGCCCCTTCCTGCCTTAACGCCGTTAATGAACTGTGAAGGAAACTCTTCCACCAAGATGTAGGCAAACGAGGACGAGGGAGATCCTTTTGTGGTTGAGCGTTGTGCTAAGGGACATATTGGGAAACTCTTTAGAGGAACAAAAAAGTTAGCTAAAAGCAGGGGAGCGAACCGAACAAAATGGATTCCCTGGTTCCAGCCATCCTTCCGGTCTGGGAGGGGGCGAAAAGGACTAATTGCGTGTCGTAAACAACTTGCTCTCTCTCTCTCTCTCTCTCTCTCTCTCTCTCTCTCTCTCCTACGAAACACTTTCCCTCCGCTTTATGCTAGACCTCGGTTTTGCTATTGGCATGAGTGTGGTGGACACAACATAAAAACAATAAATGTAGAACAGTAAAAACAACCGCTGTGGCCCGAAATTGAAAGCCTGATCGGAAAGTGGAGATAGACACCATCGCGCGGGGTCAAATCGAATAAAGGGAGTAATTATTTATAATGTGAACCAATATGTCACTGTCATGTTGCGTCGTCCCGTGGAAAAGACACAGTCGCATGAAGCCGTCCATGTTTAAAGCATGGGGTTAAAGCAGGCCATGACCGTTGGCAATAGATCTCCTCTGTGGTGTGTTGTGGCGTGTCTAGATCGTTCGGATGGCTCGAGTGCTATCAAGATGTGACCACACATGGGTGATCGAAGGGTACGAAGAGAGGATGGTAAGATAGGTTAGTTGAAATGTGTTTTCGGGCTACTTCTTATGAAAAATGTTACGATGAGTTGATGAACCTTGCTTGAGTTATGTTTCAATTGTGCGTTTTGCACTATCTTGATGGTCGGTTTTCTGCGCACTTTAGGACGGGATGTAATTAATTTTTAGTGGCAATATATTGCTGTAACGATGCTTTTAAGTATTTATGGAATTTCATGTTATAACGAATAGTTATCCAAATGTCCAGTTTTTGTAATGAAGAAAAAGGTACTTCAATTGGACCTACAATAAGGATGTAATGTAGAACGCAATTGTGTATTCAAGCACTGGAATGATTATTGTGACAGTTTATTCTGTTGTATGGCTTCTTTTATCGTTTTTATCATGAAGATTTTTTTTTTGTTGGAAAAGGCTAAGGACCATTTTTTAATCATTTCTTTTTAATTACATTAAATAATCAAAAGCTGATATAGCTGTCAGTTCCCCATGAATTCAAATATTTTACTCTTTTTACTATAAATCAGCACATGGTTTGAGTATTTGGATTTAAACACATTATCTTTAAAACAGTTTTTCGAATTAAGTTTATTGTGAACATTAAGCACATTTAACAGGGTTTTCTTTGCGTGTTGTCAGTAGGTATATGAGGTTCTCTATTTAAAACAGAATGTTACTTATAACCGTGAGCAAAGTCCTTGTTCAGAAAATTTGCCTTTCTTTTAAGTAAGCTGTTAGTGAACACTTTAAATCACTATTTTCCAAATCATAGAGCTTAATAAGGTCTATTTTAAATGTTTTGAATTTGCTAAAGTTATCTCCCCGTGTATGTTTAAAATTGTAACAATGTCAGAAATACAGTAAACACATGACAGTGAGAACAGGACGATAGAAAAACTTAAACTGGATCTTAATGAGTTAATTTCCATAAGTGCTTTAATCCTTAGTAATTGGCTTCTTCTTCTTGGGTGGGGCACAACAACCCAGTAGGATCAAGCTTCAATGTACTTTGGCTCTTTCTGTGACTGAGTGTAGCCATCCATATCAAGATTGTTAATCCTGCGTATGCTGGGGTTGTGATTAAGTGTAACCATAAGCAGGATAGTCAATACTGCGTATGGGGAGCGGCAGTGGCCCGAACGGGATTCGAACTGACGACGGGCCTTTTGACAGCCCGACGCCGTTTCCACTATACCACCGAGCCGGCCCTAGTAATTGGCTTCAAATCCTGATAAACAGATATTCTGCTGCTGTTTATGGAAAACAATTAAGATAAATATTTTAGTTTTCCATTTGTTATCGTTTTTGAAAATATACGTTCGTTTTTTACTTGAGATTTATATGTTCTTCAACTTGGCAGTACTGCTGTGATTCGAGTAAAGAATTGTAAATAATAAAAACAAAGCTCTATCGAATGCATTAGTTGAGAAATGGAAAAAAATGATTAAGAATAAAAATTTAAGAGTTCTATGGGGTTTCATTTTGTTTCAATAAATTCTAATCAAAATCGTAAATAGAAAAACTTTACAGTATATTACAGTTTTCCTAACGTGAAAATTGACAAAAGTCTTAAGGTAGTGCTAAAATTAATTTACATGTTAAATTTCCCAAAATATATTATTCTTTGCTGTTTTATATAAAATAACATATTTTATATAAATAATATGTTTTTGAAATATTCCATGTTTCTCTTAACATTTCAACCCAATCGCCCGACAAAGGTGAGGTTTTTATTGTTTCAAAAAAACAAAATCAGTAAAAGATTTTCCTTTTTTTTTATTGCTCCACGTCACACTCACCAGAAGGATTTGTTTGAACAGCGCGTGCGATTCGTGCAACGCAAACACAAACACCGGTCTATAAATAGCGACTCTATTGAGATGGTCCCGTCTAATCGAGATGTTACACCTTTTCGCTCGACAAAATGCTACCGGAAAACATTGCTACCACTTATCACCCACTATCGGGACTGTTTGCTTTCCTTCATGATACGATTTAGTTAACCCTCCGTGCGCCATCCGTAGGGCTAGCAGTTTGATTGATGATTACAGCAATAATGTTTGTCATGCATCCAAACACGGGAAAAAGGCTGTCGAAAAATGCTGCGGTTGGAAAAGTGTGTGTGCTTGTTGCGTTTTTTATTCATGTGTTTTCATTTGTTTCAATTTCGATGCAGCTCAGCAAAAAAGTAAATTATTAGCTTTGTCTCAGTGTGTGCTAAACAGTTTATTATAAAAACATTAATCTACACCAACTGAAGCCGCTTACCGTATCCATTAAGCGGTTCCACCTGCAAAGCGATGTGATTTGTTTGACCTCCTGCAAGGCGTTTGCTCCACACTGATAATGGAGTTTGCTTATCACGCTCAGTGCCTTCCGGGGCACCAGGGCGTGGGAAAAGCGTCACGTTGCGTTTCCACAACGCCAGCAGCCAAAATTAGCTTCGATATTCCGTCCGGGACTATAAGGCCCAGTAATTATAAATCACCGGAAAAAGTAATCATTCATTTTCGGGCCAGGCATTACCGAAGTGCCCATACGGTTCCCTCGGCGTCGCGCTTATCAACCATCCTGGACTGGTGTCCCAAAAAGTGCGTCGAAAGCGGGAAATAATTAAACGGTAATGATAATTGGATGTGCCTTTGGGTTACATTGGTGGCGTTTCGCGTGTTTTTTTTAGTCTTGCCGTTGCTTGTGCTCTCGGTACGATACAATCAGCGAATCAAAGTGTTGATGTGCGCGGCCTGTGTTTCGGGACTGTGTGCAGGTGCACTTTTGGGGCGGTTTAATTTATGCTAATGCTATGGTTTTTGCATCCCGCTTATGACCATGCTGTCTGGCTGGCTTGTCGTCCTGCGGGCGGTTAGCTGTTGCCACGCCGGTGGTCGTACGTATGTCATGTTCACACCATCGTACCGTGTTTCGTGCACAGTAAAAAAAAGAGGCAAAACCCGCCACACTATCACCATTGTGAACAAAGCCGACGACAGGCACAGACTCCGGGGCGGTTGGTTTTCTGATGCGGTCTCGTGTGTCCGCTCGCTCCTTCCGGGGACGTGATTTCGGGCCGCTGATAAGCAAGAACTCATAAAATTCAATTTAAATTCACTAAATCGCACTCACCAACACCGGCACCAGCACCACAAACAACGGTAGCGCTATGCACGGAAATGGGACACGGACAGGAAATCCCCTTACAGGGATACCGGGCACAGGCGGTGATGCTATCGGCAGTGTTCGCTCTGGTGCAGCATGTTTGTATGATTTATGGTTGGAGCATCGGTGTCGAGCGCTGCTGTTTACGTGTTCCATTTGTGGTTTCTGCAGTTGGTGTGGAGGGCGGACAAGGAGAAACGGAAGAAAAGAGATTTTCTCATCGGATCCGTGCCAGCGGGCATGGGCAGGAAAGGGACAGCTCCAGTGACAGTGGGCAGCATCCGCGGTGGGTTGTGTTGATCGAAACAGCATAACTCCTCCTTTTTTTCCTTACCGAATGGTCGGGCGTGAGATCTGTTTGTCGTGATAGCCGTTCGAGCTTTGAAGGGGGAGCTGTCTTATTGGACTGTCCGGGTCCTTTCACCGGAACAGTAACATTTCTTCACGGCCTGACTGCTGCCATGGATGGGCGCTTGTTTATTTATGTGTTTTCTTTTTCTCGTTAAAAAAACTCATATGTATGCTTAAAGTGTAACTCATACTTGAAGCAATGCAGTTACAAAAAATATATGTTTCAAATTTGTGAAGATGATATTTATATTTCTAGCTGTTAAGTAAAATTGTAAATAGAGAAAACTGTTTTATCTTAACGGTAAACTATTTTACCATAAAATATAGTTGGTATATACGATTAAGTTTATATTTTGCTGTATCCTTGGTGTTGATATTGTTCAAAAAGTTACAGTATTGTATCACACTTTTGATGAACATTTCATAAACTTGAATTTGCTTGGTGGGAAAATTTGGTTGTAATAAACCTGCAACAGGACAAGAAAACAACGTTTTATGATTTATGTTTTTAATGTCAATTATTAAATTAAAAAAGCCTACTTTTCATACCTTTAAACTGTGGAGTCAAAAAAGGTACAGAATAAGTTTAATTCAACATTACTTTATGTAGTGGTTGTTGTGTAATCTCACACCAATTGTTAACCTTTGATAAAAAAGGAAAAATTATTGAGTTTTTGCAACATTAGAAGTATTCCATCAAATGGTTTTTCAATTTCAAATGTATCAATTAAATACAGAATTAAAATAATATTATTTTGAATAACTGACAATTGGGTCTTCCTTAGTGTAATTTGTCCTTGGAACAGATATTTTATGGCGTTACAAAAGTATTGTAACACTTTTATTAACGTTGGAGGAACATGCTCGTGCGTATTGTCTGTTTTCAGTACTGTTATTTCTACAAATTTTGGGTCTTATGATAATTTATTATGTACTGCAGTTTACTAGCAGTTTTCTCCATTTTGAGAAGACATGGCATATTTTCATGGTAATGCAGCATTTTAGAGTTTTATGTATGTTTTTTAAAACTTATCTGATTTTTGTACTCAATTCAATGGTAAAACACGATTTGGGCGGCTCGGTGGACTCATGGGTAGCGACGCGACGTGCTATGGATGGGTACACTCGTTAACAAAAAGAGCCAAAGCACATTAGTACTTTGACTAGGCCTTGACCCTGCTGGGTTGTTGTGTGGTACCCAATAAGAAGCAAACAAGCTTTAATTTGTAATAAAAAGAGGTTTGCAGGATTTTTTACATTGACGGTTTAGCTTATTTTTTTTTTTAAATATTAATCATCTGCCAGAATTGCTGCCCATGATTATTGAACAGCACTATTGTTCAAACTAAATCAAAAGTTTCTCAATGCACAATTTTTACGACTAACAAAGTATGTTATAACAGCACATTCTTCTTATCTTAATTAAATATTTAGACAATTTCTTTCTATTTTTATTGATATCGCATGCAAGGCTTAGTTAAATTTGGCGTGAATATCTCTCATAAGCTATTCAGCTACAAAAGTATCACTATTATAATGATCATAGTTACACAACACTGCTTGCATTCAAAGTCAATCGCTTCACGTTGCCATATCGTACTAATGAATTCAGTGTGGTCGGTGTTCTGTCCGACACTCTCATCTTACGATGCTCCCACGTCGCCCATCGGTGGTAAACAGTGCTGATAAAATCGTACCCAATACTCACCGATTATCGTTCCCCATAACAAATGATATACTATCATCATCATAGCCATCACCATCGTAGCACCGAATGCCGTGCAATATAATGATCGGAGACCGGGCGAGACCTTCCAGCCATAAACCGGCATGGCACGGGACGATCATCAGCTGCACGAATCTCACGCCACACCGAAGGTGTTAATAATCTTGTAAAATATGCATAGACTCAAACGCCATCCGAGGGACGATTGCTGTTCGTGGTTCCTTCTCGATAGCCGATCTGCGTAGCGCCATCGGATAATAGCAATCATAAAAGTCAATTTTCACTGTTTTCCAACAAAATCTCGGCACTGAGGGCAGGCGCAGCAAGTGTCTAGCAAGGAGCGAGCTTGTAAACACATCACGCCAACGTTCCTTGGCTGGTGGGCAGTCAGCATAGACGCGGGGTTGTAATTATTTCCCTTTTACGACGCCCAAACTCAAATCGCGTCAAGGTGAACGCTTCGGCAAAGGCAAAGACTAGCCGTGAGTTCGGCAGCAATATGACCCTGATCGATTGTGCAAGATCGATTGCAACAAACTGTTGGAAATGGTCCTCATTCTGCATTCCCAGACACTCGACATACGCTCGTACCGCGGCAAAGGGTGACGACTCCTTGATTGGCAAGCACCCGTGCGCCAAGGGTGTGCAATAACACAAAAATTACGAGCGAAGGGAAACAATAAGATTGCAATTAAAATTATCGCTCTACCCGTAATTTGCATACGGATGGTATGGTTGCAATTTATTCAATCAATCGTACCAGCAAAAGGAATGGCACTAAACTGGCACTAAGCGGCCTGTTTAATCATAACATTTTCGTTGCCTGGTTCTCCTTATGCAAGGTGGAATTGTTGCAAGTACGTGTACTTACAAAGTACAATCTCTTTTGAAAGACACTGTAAAGTCAAAACATGACTTTTGGCATCGCAAAGAGCGGGGCCAAGGGAGGAATTAAACTAGAGCCAAGCATTAATTTTAATGTGCCCGTTTGAGGACATTCCATATACTTCTCACCTGAGTTACTTTTATCGTCCACTTTGAATGCTAATCAACTGGTTGGTTATCTGAATGGGTATAACCACCTTTTTAGTCGCTTACTTTAAATGTTCAAGACCTCCTGGAGGCATCAAACGTTATCCTGACCGATTTCTCAAAGGCATTGATTTTGTTTGCTTCCCGCTATAAGCGTTCTTCATTTCCCTTCCAACTGAAATTTTAGTTCAAACAGCAAATGCCTTTTCAGATTCTAGATTGCTTCCGGACGACCGTTTTAAGACGTTTGATAAAGATTAAAAGCTTGGTTCCGGTATTGGAACTGGAAAACCCCTCGTTGGAAAGTGGTTGTTACGCTTGGGTCCATGAAATTCACCGTTAAAGTTTCGTTTCGTAACACTGTACCAATCGGTCATCTTGATCAGAAACGCTGCCAAAGCATTGAAAGAGTTTTCATTTCTTGCGGTACCGTAGCCTTACCGGGACCCCTTTTTGTTTTTCCCCGATGAGAGGCACTGTTGGTAAGGAGCTGGACGTGAACTGTTATTGGTGCGGCTTGTTTCAATTTTCCCGACAATAAAGTTCGCTTCGCCCGTTTTTGCCCGATCTCATAAAACGCGAACGATTTATAACGTCCGGCCAAGGGGCAACCTACCTTTTGGACAATAAATTCTTCGCCGAGTGGAACCTCCAGAAGGTGAACGGCGATTTCTTTCATATTGCTGCCACAACTTCCTTGGCACCGCTGCTAAGGTAGATTTATAATTGAGACTTATGATTGATGCTTTCTCGCGTTCGCGCCGTTTGCCTGAAGGTCCGACAACAACAAATTACCCGCAAACAAATGCGACAAAGTACGATTTATTGGTGCAATTTCGCGGTCAGAGTACGATATGGTTGCTACATGCTTATGATTTACATAATGGAGTGCAAACCGTCGATGACTTCCCATCCGTTTTTTTGCTTTTGTTTTAGCTGATAAGCCGCTGAAAGGCGCACAAATTTATGGTGGCAATATAATAAATGACCATGGAACGGCTTCGGTGGGTCCCCATATGCAACGCCCGTCATCAGGGAGCGGGTGTACGGAAGGCATATCGCAGGCGCTGGTGTTTATTGCCCGGCCACACGATGCAATGATGTTTGAAAGCAATTTTCTAGCCCTTTAAACGTGCCATTACAAAACATGGCTTTTTTCTGTAATTTTCTGCACGTTCTCATTCTCTCGTTCTCGCTCTCCTTCTCTCTTTCAGCAAGTGGCAACACCGACGGTGGTGAAGAAAATACTACGCTTCAAGCAGGAAAATCCGGGCATGTTCGCGTGGGAAATCCGGGACCAGCTCCTGTCCCAGCGGATATGCGACCCGAACACGATACCGTCGGTCAGCTCGGTCAATCGGATATTGCGAAACGGTGGCATGTGGACGGACGACATGACTTCGAATGGTAAGTGGTGGGTGCAATTGTTGTTTCGTGGCATCCGTCAGGTGTGAAGTGGCCAATTTGTTGGTGACTATTATGAGAAATGCTGAAGGCGACAAAGTAGCACCGACGAATGTTGAGTGGAATTTCTATGTTGTACACGAGGAAAATAGAAACAGAAAGGTCGTCAATTGAGTAGATATATTTATATGATTTACTAGATTTATTACTTCCGATATACCCATAAAGAGATATTTGATTTTGTAACTGTTAGTGATGTGCTTTTTTCTTTATTAGATAAGGAAATGTAATTCTACTCTCCGAGTGCAAATATGTCAATATTGAATATATAAATAAATAAATATTTTCGAAAAATTAAATATATACTGCACTCGATGAAAAACGTTTCAAAAAGAAGATTGTTAGTACTGTGCAATAAAAACATAACACTAACAAAACACATAAACAACGAAATTCTAAATCTAAATCTAAATCACTATGAGTATCGCTTCAATAGTGCAAGAGAGTTTAAGTTTTTCACGTTAAGTATAATGTTTGGCATGGAAGAAGGTTTATTCGCCATTGCAACTACTCTTTGAACAGTCATCACTATGAGTGAACCCACGTTTAGTTTTAGAATGAAATTCAATTATTGCATCTTTTTTCAAGGGTAGTATAAATCCTGAATATTTAGTATAAAAAAGTAGGGTCAAGGCTTAATCAGAGCACTGATGTGCTTTGACTCTTTCTGATACTGAATGTGCCTTATCCATAGCAGAATAGTAACTCCTGCGCATGGGGAGCGGTAGCTGTCCGAGTGGGATTCGATGCAACGTCGGGCCTGATCGTATGAGACAGGCCTACGCCGGTACCCATGAGAACACCTATCCACCCCAAAAAATGCTTGAGTGACTTGCTTCAAAATGGATTTATTTTGGCTTTCAAATGCAGCATGAATATTGTTTATTAGAAGAACGAAAAAATGTCTTCTTAATTTATCTTAGTTTACTATTTACTATTTACTTCTGCTTTTCCTTCTTATTTGTGTGAATTTTATATAATGCTTTAGTTGAAAAATAATTTAAGAATTGATCAAAGTTTGCACAAGAAGGTTATATTTAACACTAAAGTAAACGAATTAATCTGAAAGAGGATGAATATGTCAAGCTTGTTGAAGAGGTTGAATAATATCAAGATGTTTACTCCTAAACCATTTGCAGTTAATTTTTTCTGACATGGCTTTTAAAATAAATATAATCTGATCATTTGATTGGATGTCTATATACGTGATTCTGCACAAGGCACCCACGATTATTCCCACGCTATATTGAAGCGGAAATTCTCTTTTTCTCCTTTAAAAATCCCGTTTTGCAATAAGCATCGATCGACGCAGAAGCTCTTTTGCTCTCATTACCTACTCCAAGCGCACTTACAGCTGTCACTTTGGCCGTCATCGGCGCGCAGTTGCGAGTGACAGCAACCAGTGATTGACAAGCTGCCGGAAGTTTGACGCCAAAAACACACACACGTGCTTAATTGTGGTGCGAAACCCATCACTTAATTTTCTCATTACGCCCTATCGGTGGCATCTTTGGGCAGCAAACTTTAACAACATTATCACACACGGTCTGCAACAGCCATCTCTGGGGAAGCCGTGCGTGTGAGCATGAGTGCGTGTGTACACGTTCGAGATGACAAATTTGTTGACATTAAGACACTTATTAGGAAGCCAGCAGGCTGCCTGTGTGTTTGCGGTGGGGGTCTCTGTTCGGTGGTAGTTAATTAAATTTGCATAATTTATCTTCCCTCCCTGCGCTTTCATTGTGCGAGAGAGTAGCCCCTTTGATGTAATGCTTCAAAGCAATCCATTAACACAGACATCACCTCCATCACCATCATCATCGTCAGCTCGAACATGATCATGATGTTCAGGGTTCTTATTTCACTTAAGAAACATTACTTCACCGCCAAGGAAAGGTGTCCTTACGCACGCGTGCCAACACCGCGGGCAGCGAGGGGCAGCGAAGCGCAATTGGTGTGTACTTTCCTGGCTTCACTTACGCCCGGAGGTGAAGAGCGTGCGCACACGAGTCCTGGTGCGCAGTCCTCCGTATGCCGTACGCCCTGCCAGACGATAATGAGTACGTACGTTAGTGCGGAGAAGGTAATCATTCAATGAGCACACTTTTACTCCACCGCCAATTTGCTCCCGGTGTGCCGTGCGCCAGATGCAGCGCCTTCGAGAGGGCGTTTTCGCATTTCCTTTTTGTTGCCGTTTTTTGGGTGCACTTTCAAACGAACGATGGCGGGACGAGCTTTCGCGATCACTGTCTCGATGCAATTTGATAATTGCACTGCGATATGAACCGGTAATGAGAGACCTCTTGACAGACAATCAATCAGTCAAGTCGGGTCAGTGTGATCATACGCAGACCGGCCGACCGATCGTCCTGGTGGCTCGATTGTAGATTGCGCACTTTATTAGGTCACTTAATCACTACTGCGGAAGAATTGCAACTCCTTGCTGCTGTTTCGTCGCTCTTGAGTGAACAGGCGCTACAGAAGGAAAGAGTTTCGCAGCGGCTGCTTCTGCCGTTCGGCAGTAAGCTTCCTAATTGAGCCTTACCGACAGCGCGCCGTCATTTGACCGTTGTTTGGTTTATGAAAGGGGAACCGTTTTGCAAGACACTGGAAGACGCTTCTGTTTGCTCCTGTTTTTCATTTTGTGTGTTTCACCCGCTCATCCTTTCGGTTCACAAACAGCTGTGAGGAATCGTTTTGTGCAAAGTGCGAAAAGAAGGCACACAAGCATAATTTTTATGCAAATTTGCAGCACTCTCAAGGTGCCAGACTAAATGACTGAATGGGCCGACTGTCGACGAAACCGATCGTTAGGCGAGGTGTGGAAATGAGAGTTTTAGAAGCGGCAATTCGGTGTTTTTCGGTTTTGGTGGAGAGATTAGGTTTAGGATTTGGAGAGCGTTGAAATTATAGACCAAGAAAGCTCCAAGCCGACGAGCTGCATTGATTAAGGCAATAAAACATCAGAAGATGGGGTTTTCTGTAGCATAGCAATCCAATGAACCAAAAACGAACGTTTCAAGATCGTATTTCTTATCAAATGATTTATTGCTAAACTGAAATCAGAATCAGATTCTTGGTAAAATTAAATTACGAAGTAATGGAAAAGTAGAATGGTTTTTTTTCAGAAAAAAAAATCAGATTGTATAAAATTGAAATGTTTCGTCTGTAATATTTTAAGAGCTTATGGATAAGACCTTCAGTGTTTTCCTCTTCAACATTTCCTAAAAGTACATATATATCATTGGATATCGTTTTCTACTACAAACATCATTTTAGCAAATTTTAACAAACCATTTCCTTTTGCTTTTCTCGTGTCGTTTCCGCAGAACAAATGCTCCGCGAATCGTCCCACTCGTCTAGCGCCTACATGCAATCCAAAGCGATGTCTGCCCACCCGCTCTACAGTCAAACGCTGGAACAGCACCAGGCACTCCTCAACCAGTACCGCTATAGCATGGCCGGTGTCTCTCCAGACCACGCTGCGAAGCATCCCAACCTCCCGCACCATCATCATTCACCGTACGGTTCTCCACCAGGCGCTCCGGGGGCTCCAATCGTCCAGCGAAGGGCGGCCGTCAACATCATCCAGCACGAAAGTCTCCCACCGACCGGAACCACCAAACCATCGGCCGAACTGCATCATCAGCATACGACTCCCCTGCAGACACAATCACACCTGGCAACAGGACACAACAACAACCACCATCATCACCACCATCAGCCACACGGAAAACCTTCCCCCTCGGTTAGCATGCCCGATCTGAGCTCCCCCAAGGGTGGTGTTGACTCCAAGAGTGAACCTTCGTCCTCAACCCGGTCCACCCCGACCGGTAGCACTCCGGTGTCCGCCGTTGCACCCACCCCGACCCAGATGCCATACATTCCGAAGCACTGGATCTGGAATACGAGCCTGTTCTATGCGGCGAATCGTGGACAGCACGTCTCGGGAGCGGATCCTTCCACGGCCTCCTCTGCGGCTGCGGCTGCAGCGGCTGCAGCGGCCGCTGCCGCAGCAGCTGCTGCCTTTCCCCATGGGTACTTCACGTATGGAAATCCTTTCGGAGGTGGTGCATCCTTCCCAGGGCAGCTGGAACCCAGCTTGCGGAGTGATACGACCGCTTCGAATGCGTCCTCTTCGCCGGTGCAGATCACGGACGTGAACAGTGACGACTCGTCGGACAACCATGACGATCTGAGGGTGAGTAGAAGTCTCACACAAATCGGAACTTTGCTTCAAGACAACGTATCACTAACGCGAAGCTTATCTTCCTTCCCTCCCCGCAGACATCCATTTCGAAGAAGCGCAATCCGTACTCCATCGAGGAGTTGCTGAAGAAGCCCGAAAGCAAGAAGCAGAAGATTGACGATCGAGTTACCATCACCTGCATTTCGGATTCGGCGGGCAAGACACAGGTGGCCGACTCGCCGGTGGACGATGACAAGTACCACTACCACTGTTCCCCATCAGTTTCCCCGTCCAAGTCATGCTCGTCACCGTCGGCCACTCTCGTCACCGAGGTGCTCAGTAAATCATCGTCCGACTATCGTTCGTCTTCATCGCCTCAATCAGTCGGAGAGGATTCGGAAGGGTGCAGTATCGTCTCGGCGGTCGTGCGCTCCAAGCTGACCGATACCAATAGCGAAAATAGTATTAATATTGAAATTTGTGATTAGTTTGAACGGGCGTGGGCTGTGGAAGACGCCGCAAGCTTGTTGTAGGATGTGGCAGAATTGTAAATACAGTATTAAGGGGTAGAACAAAATAACCAGTGAACTTTACATTAGTCAACGGAACAGTAATAGATTGTTTGTTTTCTTCATCATCAATCTGTAATCTAATTTATCCAGGGACACAATAGATAGCGATCCGTTGCTTAGCAAAGAGTAGACCGTTTCTAGTGTAAGCTTATTTATTAACCAACGATTAAGTATTGATTGTTTTCTAGGCAGTAGCTATCTGTAAGATACAAGCACAGGAACACAAACGCACATTCACATCCGTCGAAAACTGTATTATTGCTGTACTGTTTAGAAACACAATAAACTGATTGTGAAATTAAGTGAAAATAGCGTTATGTTGGATTTCTTGTTTTCTTTATCAATCTGATGACTTTAAAAGTAAGTAAGAAATCATGGCTTAAAATGGATTCTTTGGCTATGGATCAATGATTGATTAATCCATAAGATAGTAAATCTATCACTCAATAATAATATCACGAGTTCAGCTTTGATTTGAATTCCAGAACATGGAGAACATTGCTTGCTATTGTATCCAGCTCAGAACGCTTAACCACTTATTTCCAGTCGAGAATCACATCTTGAGTACTTTGTTCACAGTGGAGAAACATGGCTAGGAGCATCACTCAACTGATAAGGAACTTTTTCTGAGTCTGTTTTAGCCTTGCATTTCTTGAGGATGTTAATTTTCTATTCGTTTATTCAAATTTATCTTTTAAAACATTTCAAGGTGGAGGCGACTGCAGCCTTGGTTTAGACAAGACAGGACTGGGTTGCCAACGGAGCCGTCCCACATACAACCATCCTGCATACAACCAAGAATAATATAATTGAACATAATGAGGCTAATTTGAGACTATTTAATTTAAAATCGTACTACAGTCAGTCTTTGTAGGTGATTAAGAAATGGAACTGCATTTTGAGGAACTATAAAGTGGTTTTAAAAAGCCCACGAAACTCGATGGAACTTTGAGACTGATTAGCGTAGTGAGAACAATTCACGAAGGAACCGAGTGACTGTTAAAGAGTGTGGACTTAACGTCATGGATGTCAAAAGTAAGAATATACTTGTGAAACTTTTTTTAATTTCCGATTTGCCAGCTATCACAACGATTTGTTTAAAATAAAATAATGTTAAATTCTCTTGCAAAAAGTTTGTAGTTGAACCCGTGGATTGGAAAAGCTAAGTTTTCTTTAGTTAATTTTGCAATAGTATAAAATACAACAAAAGAAAAATTCAATGTCTTCAATGTCAAACATAGAATTAGACTTGTATATGTGGTATATGAGGAGTTTTTGTGGATGCTGCTTTCCTACATTCTACTTTTGCTATAGTCGGATTCATTCATGATAATGATAAAGCCATCCTGCATGTTTTGTATACCACACCAAGCACTATCGCTGATATAATCAATTAATTACGCACGCAGGCCTGACTATCCAGCTGCGAGATATAATAAGTCTAGTAAGAAAGGCTAGAGATGTCCTTCGTAGGTTGACGAGGAAACAGTTTTTTTATTTAACGAAAAAAGTTAAATAAGAATGTTTAATAAAATAACAAATCTTTAAATAAATTATATTTAAATAACAAATTAAATTTATTTGTTAAATCATTATTCAACCAAAGCAACTTTCAGATGCATCTATCTTTTCCGTTTTTCCTTTTAGTGCCACGGTTAATCGAATAAAAACCGGCTGCACGCAACTTGTGAGCAAGTTTAACATATCACGCAAGTTTGTTTACAATGGTTAGTCACACCGTGTCGTCCCATGGACAATTTAGCTTTATCGAAGGGTAAATTTGGAATAACAGGATTTGTTATATCCAAGATACATAAAATATAATTGTTTTATGCTTGTTAAATGAAAGCAAAATATTTTTTTTTGGAGAAGGGGAAGCTCATCACTTTCAATGGTACCACCAGAATTGTGGATATGTCCTGAAATCAACTTAAATGAGACAATGTATTGACAGTCTTCTTTTGTTCAAATCCTCAGATAGTTAGGAAATGTTTGGTCAGACTTAATTGTAGGCCAAGATCCAATGTCAAATTTCATTGACTAGATTCTAACGCCCAGCACAAAATTAAATTCGGAAAAAATACCACATGAAAATCGAATCGATGACATGAATCATGAGTGTCTCTTTTGATCTCATTTCTCACACTTTTGGTCCATTTTGGATGTTATGAAAACTGTTCGATATCCGCTCAAAGTAACACAAGAGCTTACAATACAGGAGGCTTCATTCTTCCGCCACCGTTATGTCTTCTCGCTCTCTCTTATACTGCTGATCGGGGGAAGCCTTCGTTCTTATCAATGAAGAGAACATGATCTTCATGAAGGATTGTTGTAATAAGGCTTAACAAACATTCACAAAAAAGTTTGTACATTTGTAACACCAAAAAATACAGCACATTTGAAAAATTTACTTACTTACTTAAAATTTACTAAAAGAAAGCCACATCATATTCGAATCCTAGGAGCGTAGATGAACTTATTTCAAAGAATATTATTTACTGGTGCACCTGAAAATAAAATAAAACCATCTACAATTTTCTTTCCGCACACAGTGAATAAAAAACACAATCACAATTATTATTTTAAAATACGTATAATTTAAAATCATCAACAATTACAGAGCCTTCGTTACATATTCGTCCTAAAACAGATGCACATCCACAGAACGGTATAGCCTTGTCTATTAGTACGTCGCTTGCATATGTTGCCCCAACTACTATTTTACCCAAAAAAAAAATCTAAATCCTGCGCACTTTTTCGACATTGCTGGAAGAGACCGGAAAACATGTCGGTTCTGTTATTCGCTTCCGTTCCATTTCTTATATCACTAACCCACGTGAACGCGTCACCAACGTAGACTTCACAATGGCACGGTTTCGTAAAAGGATATCGGCGTCTCTATCGTGGTTGCGTTCATGTGGAACGAAGCCTTCATGTTTCGTTGTACTTACTATTGCTTTTTCTGTTATCGCTTCCTCCGTACGCTAGTCCTTTTGTCTGTACTGCCAAGTTTGAGTTAGTTTGATGGGACCGGGGCAACATTCCTGAAAACGATGGCTGTACCTGTCCCTCTACTAGGAGTGTGGAAATGCTTCCTCCCTGCGTCCTAC
This sequence comes from Anopheles epiroticus, assembly GCA_000349105.1. NCBI lineage: Eukaryota > Metazoa > Arthropoda > Insecta > Diptera > Culicidae > Anopheles > Anopheles epiroticus. The sequence goes on along the minus strand of KB671478.1, from coordinate 184,392 downwards.
TGTTACGACCGTTTTCCATTCCTTTTGTTCTTGTGTTCAGACCTTTAACTGGAAGCTCGCCTAAAACTGAGCTCTATCTATGCGTCTATGGGAGACCATCCACACCCTGCCGACCACTTAAAGTATTTCTTTCTATTAATACTACCTACTACATCCCTATGTACAAGTAGTTTCCATTGCATTGCTTTCTAAACAGGCTAACCGAGCTACAAGTAAGTTATTCGACTTCAGTTTCAAATCTTCGATGATCTGTTTAGCTTAACCTGTATGTACAATCATGGTTACTTCTTCCTTTAAACATAACCGCATCTAGGTGCTAACAGCTAATAGTACGTCGCCAAATGTTATATATAATTTGTTTTGTTTGCTTTGTTCACTGCTATTGCTGCTCACCCAAGAGAGGAGTACACAAAAAAGGCTTTCGTATTGTTTCCAAGTAAAACCAACAGCTAAAGTAAACTGAAAAGTGACGTACAGAAGCAAACAGTTTTGTTTAAGTAGCATGTATGTATGCAGGCAAGCATGTGGTGGGACATTATGCATTGAACAACAGCCAAGATATGCCAAGGTAAGTTTTTTAAACTGTTAGTTTTCTGTTTTTCTACTCCCTCTCTAAACACTTTTCCTGTATCGTTGCTGCTGCAGTGTTTGGGGTTTGTTATTGAACTTGTTTGCTTAAAAAAAAAAAACTGGACACTAACAACTTGGAAATCTATTCATTGCAGGTATAGTTGCTAATATCTAGTATTTGTTTTTTTCTCCTTCTGGACACTATTGATATGCTTTCATACATCTCTATAGGGTTTTGTTAGTAGTTCGCTCCATTGGTAGCTGATGCTTTTATGGGCGTTTACCATTAAAAAAATACACACACAAGCACGTTGTAAAAGTACGAAATTTAAAAGTAGTATCACAGGTATTCCAATGAAATAACATCATTCCTTTCGTCACCCATGATTGGGATCCTTTCTTCCTCTCTGATCAGTTGATTGTGTGTGTGTGTGCTGATGGTGAGTGTTTCTACAAAAAATGGCAGCGAACGGCATACTAATGGAATTTGTAAGTCTATGCATCGTTTCAAACACCACCTAATCTTCCACTACTCTTTATCCCGATTGTACTTGTTCGTGTCGGTTCAAATGTTCAACTTGTTACGTATTTCTATTGCCATTTTTGCCCCAAAGTGTGGAGCGTTTTAAGTACCGTCTCTTTTTCTATCTCCTCCCATCCATACGCTTACCTTGCTAATAGCTATGTACGATACGATGTGAGCTCTTCAGTATTTCCTATTTACACAGGGTTCGATGTTCCATGTTTCCCATCTAAATGCTGATATACTTCTCCTACATAAAACAGATAAAAAGGCACATACGGTACGGCTAAAAAGACTCCTAACGCTATCTAACCTTTACATTAAAGACTATCCCACAAACTATATCTATACGTACGCCTGCTACAAAACAAATGGGGTTTTTTCCGGGGGGATGTTTGTCAGTCCGCTGGCAAGCTATTGATTTCAGACAGTCGTTTCGTTGCGATGCAGCGGGATCAGCTCGCGCTGCAGATCGTTGTAGTACTCGTGCTCGGAGGAGGTCGCTTCCGTTTCCGTAGGTGACAGCGGGATACCGATCGTTTGAGTCGGTGGCGACGATGGCTGCTGGTGCAGGCCCGACGACGCACCACCCGTCTGCATCTGGACCATGGAGTCGGGAGATTTGAGTCCGGCGATGCTGCTAGCGTTACTGAGCGATGGTGTATGGCTTACTGAGGGGTTCGAGGAGGAAGAATGGTGTGACGATTGGGATAGCTGCTTCTGGTGATGGTGCTGCAGCTGCTGTTGATGCTGTTGATGCTGTTGCTGCTGTTGGAGTTGCTGTTGGTACTGGTGTTGTAGCGTTTGCAGTGGCTGCTGTATCGGTTGCAGCTGGATCTGGGAGTGCTGTGGTGGCATACCGTTCGGTGAGTTCGGTGGCGGTGGCGTATGAGGCGCACCCATCGCACCCTGCGTGATGGCGGCGATCGCTTGCGTCGAACCCATCAGATACTCCGGGTTGTCGACGCTCGCCGGCACACCGATCAGATCCATGTATCCGGGAGTGGACTGGTTTTGGCTTTGGCAAGTTGGCATCAGGTAATCGTCCTCGTCGAGCGGCAAGTTGAGGCGGATGCCTCCCACACCCACCTCCTTTCCGTGGCCGTCCGTTTCGTCGTCCGGCTTGAGCGGATCCTTGCAGTAGCGCAGTGACTTGGGTACCTCGTCGGACGGTTCTACCGCGGACGGGCCCGGCAGCATTATCGAGGGTCTCGTTTTTGGCTGTAGATACTCGTCGGTTTCCGCGATCGTGCTCGGCACGTCTACGTTGGAGGCGGCGGCCGCTGCAGCCGCTGCCATTGCCACCGGCGCGAGTGTGCGAATCAGATCCTTCTCGTCCTGGTTGGTGTAGGATGGCAGTCGCATAAATTTATCACCCGGGATCATGAGATACCGGCCCGGGTCGCGTGCCTTTTCGGCGAACGTTTCGGCGAGCTGTTTGAAGGTTGGTCGGGCATCGGCGTCCAGCACCCAGCAGGACAGGAGTATGCAGTACACATCCAGCGAGCAGATGTCCGGTTGAGGAAGCTTGTGTCCAATTTCTATCAGCTCCGGAACGTCCTTGGCGGGGACGTTCTCGTATGGACGAGCACCGTACGTCAGCAGTTCCCAGATCGTCACTCCAAACGCCCAGACATCGCTCTTGCTAGTAAACACACGATGGCGAATGCATTCCAGCGCAAGCCACTTAATAGGCATCTTGCCACCAGCCGCCCGATACTCGTCAGAATCATAGTCCAGCAGCTTGGCTAGCCCGAAATCGGTGATCTTAACGCAGGAAGGTGTTTGCACGAGCACGTTGCGAGCGGCAAGATCACGATGTACGAGACGACGTTCCTCCAGATAGGCCATACCGCGAGCGATCTGTGTCGACCAGTTGAGCAACGCCTTCGAGCCAATCTTGTCCTTGTTGTTGCGCACGTAGTCTAACAGGCAGCCCAGTGGCATCAGCTGTGTAATCAGCATCATCTGGGAGGTCATGCAAACGGCCAACAGCTTGAGCAGATTCGGATGCTCCACCGATGCCATGATGTACGCCTCCTCCAGGAACTCTTTGCTTGACTCCGATCCAGACATCTCCATCAGCACCTTGATCGCGACCGGGATCTTTACACTCTCGCCCTCGGGCATCCAGACACCCTTGAACACACGCCCGAATGCTCCCATTCCAAGCACACCGCCTCGCCGTATCTCGGCCTCCTTGATGATGCGTAGCTTCGTCAGGTTCGGGCCAACGTTCGATGGACGCAACGGTTCCGAATCTTCACATCCAGCCAGTGCCATCGTCATCTTAACTGCGTCCTTCTTGTTCTTGTGCCGGCTGAACAGCACGAACGCCAGACCAAAACCTCCACAAACGAGCACAAGCAGAAACACGCTTCCCATCACGATCTTAACCTGCGTCTGTGGCTCAATGCGAAGCCCAGTTTGCAAAGAGTCCGCCGAGCAGTACGGGCCAATCTTGCCCGCCTCCTGCGGGAACCGTTTGTACGGGTGCGATGCTGGACAGTTGGAGACGCAGGTAAACGCGGTCGAGTTGTCGTACGGATCGCCCTCGAACAGCTTCAAGTTGCGACATTCATCACAGTGGTCGGCACCGAGTCCGTGACACCCACGACACTCCTGGTGGCACGGTACACAGACCCGCGTATCCTCATTGGCGTAAAAATCTTGCGGACATTCGTCCTCACACTGCTCTCCCTTCTTGTAGCCGGTACACTCTTGGCAGAACTGCTCGTGGAAGCCATAGCCCGTGCACTTCTTGCACCGTGGATGACACTTGCGACAGACGGCCTTCCCTGATAGTTGCTTCAGTGGGCCCTCCTCTTGCAGCACGTAATCGCTGTAGTAACCATCTAAGGTAGGGGCAAATAAAGAAGAGCGTTAGACGTGTTCTTTCACCGTGTTTTAAGATCCCTTAACAAGATCACTTACCTGGACAAGACTCATCCTTAAGCAGGCAACGCTCAATTTTCGCATCACTTCCAATGATTGCTTTTTCGCACGAAATACAGCCATCCGGTGCGATCGTATCCCGAGGTCCACGACATCCCACGCACGTCTTGTGGCAGTTGATGCACGTTCCGTTCATCGCATGCTTCGTGGTGGGACACTCTGCCACACAGAAGCGTCCATCCTTCACATTCACACAGGAACCACAGTTGTCCGCGTTTGGACCGTAGCAGAAGTCTTTACATTCTTGGTGACAATCACCGCAAGTCTTTGAATCCACTTGGTACAACCTTAAAAAGAGGTGTATCGAAGAATCGTTTAAAAGGTTTGTCTCGGATTTTCGAGGTCTTGTAACGTACCTTGGCAAGCTCTTGCAACTATCCAGACAACGCCCTTTGTACTTCACGTTCTTACATTCCAAGCACTGCTCTGGTCCTTTACCCCAACATCCAGCCTTGGAACACTGTTCCGAACATAGCATGCCTTCTTCATCTGGAATGGTAGAGTAAACGCAAGTTATTAGATATCTTAACACATAAAAAATAAATTTAATACTTACGACAAGCGGTTGCGTTACGATTCTTCTGCACCATAACCTCATGATCGGAGCTCTTCTTAATTTCACTCCAATCGATGTCCTCCACGAAGCAAAGATCGCTATTCTCCAGTATTACGATCGAGCCCGAGTTGACGCGCTTGAGTGACTTCAGTTCCAGCGATTTCAGTGATGTCTGTGGGGAGCGGGAAGAGGATATTGATTATACCACGGAGGCTCCCTTGTGCCATGCACTCCCTTCAACCTACCTTCACAATGTACACCGAGGCGAACAGATTCTCCTTCAGCTGACGTCCACCGACCACCTCCAGGTTGCGGAAGTAGTTGAGCGTGGTAAAGTTCGGATGGTGTGCCTGAATGTTGATGAAACCCGTGATCTCCTTCACTGTTGAGAACACCTCCAACCGCTCGGGATCGATCTTGATGTACCGCGGACCGAACGAAAAGTTCGTGTACACCTGCTGAAACCCATCGAACGATTGATCGAGGATTTCAAGCGATCCCTCGATAATCGTACAGTCTTTGTAGTTGCCAATGTTATCTGAATGCACTATGCCCTCACCCGGGCACGTCTTTGGACAGACACCTTTGCACGGTACACATTCGCTGTTCTGTGGCATCTTCCCTTTGGGACATTTTCTGACACACGCGCCATTGTCTTTGAGCAGATGTTCGGGACACTTTCGCACACAGGTCGCACCGTAAGCGTACTTCCCGTCGGGGTTCGGCTCCCAGAAGTAGTTCGTTGGATTATATCTGGAGAGTAGAAATTGAAAGCATTATTATGGTTGTTCTCACACCAAACATTGAAGGAGAGGTACGGTACTTACATCTGCATCGGTGGACACTCCTGTTTGCAGACACCGTCGTCGTAGAAGTTCTTACACGCTAGACAGTCGGACTGGGTCGGACCGGTACACCCGCCGGCACAGAACAGATGGCAACATTCGCGAGGCTTCGGTCCGAAGCAGCGCCCCTGCGAGCACTGGGGCGAACAGTTCAGCTTGCTGAACCGCTGACAGTTGTGGGCCCCTTCGCCCCAACAGCCAGCCTCACACGACGGATGACACGGTGGGCAGTCCCGTTCCGGTGAGGAGAAGTTAAACGTGTACTGCATGCCGGTTTGCGGCTCCGACAGGATCTCGTCCCAGTTGATCGACCGTACGTGACAGAGATTGTAGTTGTTGAAGAAGCCTACCGATCCACCCAGGATGTCACGCAGCGCCGGCAGTTCGAGTGTGTTCATGTGTGAGAACGACACAAACAGTCCGTACGCTTCCTCCCATTTGTTGAGCTTGAAGGTAGTGCGGCCGCGAATGATCTGCAACCGTGGCAGGATAACCTGCGGCAGATCGATATGACTGATCAGCACGTAGCCCGTCACCTCGCGGATGTGCTGCAGGAAGCTCAGGTCGGTGATGTTCTGTATCCAGGTGATCTCCAGATTGCCGTCTACGTACGTACAGTTGGTGTAGCGGTCGCGCAGATTTTTGTAATGATACTCGCGGTTCGCCGGCACCGACATACGTCCGTTCGTACCGATGCATACTGTGGAGGAGAGAAGGAACGGAACGAGAAAAAGTCTTGTTAGTCGAGCCCTTGTTTTCTAATCAATATTTATGACACTGTGGACGCGGTAGGGCACGTGCCACTTGTAGCCCGTGCCAGCGTCCACAGACATATTATTGATTCTTATCACTGACAGATGTGTGTCTCGAGAGAAAACTTCAATTAGAGAAACTACTGGGGGAGCTATCTAATCTGCGATGAAGCAGGCCGGGTCGACTCGACACCAGCTGTCCCTGCCGTACGGTGGAATTCGCAACAACCCAACAGCCATCTAGCTCCAAGCTCCATTGGTTGTTAGCTTATTATCGCTTGATTCTATGTTTGCCAATGTTTTATTTATCACCCAGCAGTTGCGTCGCGGTGCGTATCGATCGATTCGACGACTTTCGAGCTTCTTGCCATTATCAACTTCCTGAGCAGCTGGCACAGCTTGGACGCTCGAAGGTGTCATAAGCCACACACAGCCAGGGTGGACACACGACATGACAACGTGTCGCGGGAAATGGCACCCGTACGGGGACGACCTTTTGCCAACCTGGATGGGCAGCATGGTACGCCATTTTGGTACACCGCGCACGTTCGTTATATGAATAAATAATGAACCGCGCCAACACGGTCGCGGTGGCGCAGACTTAGACACGCCGTTTTATTGACCTTTTTTTTTACGCCGCATTTACTTCTTCGCCGCGTTCTCGGACCACATTTTACAACGCGTACGTGCACGGCGGGCCAGGATTCCTGTCCGTTCTGTTTTATGGGCTGCGGGCTTCTTCTTCGGCGAGTTATTGCGAGCTCAACAAACGAGCGAGAGGTTGGGGCAGCGAAAAATAGACCACGATCACTATTCACCTCAGTCCACCTCTGCAGAGCTGCGCGCTGGACGCCCGAAGGAAGACCTCCGGTGACACTGCTGTTGCTGTGTTTTTGTCCAGCGGGGACGAATCTTTACCACCCCGAACATGACTTGACACCGAACGAAAGCGATAAAATGTGGAAGGGTTTACTCCACAAATGTTGATTTTTTTTTCGCTCCCTTGTAGGTTTGTGCTCTTGCTTGCTCTATTCATGGCGAAGCATTCTTTACCTTTCTTCGTTTTCTTTCCCTTCTTGGTAGCCATTTGCTTCATCTTGCTGGTCGGACGGTAACAACAGGCGAACATTCATCACCAGGTTTACAGCCTTTCAGAGCTTAACGTCGACGATTGTCCACGCGCGTCCAGCTCGGGCTTGGCTTCGACGAAGCCTAGCAAAGCCTTTAGGCGTTTGGGGAAACATTCTCTCCGCAACGGTCTCGAAGGTGTGTTGCACTCCACTCCCTGCAAGCTGAAGGCATGGAGTTAGCTACAGGAAGGAAGGCGCGCGTGCGTGTTGAAACTGTTTGACCAACTGTAAAAAGTCGAGCACAACTTCGGTGGGGCGGGCTTTACCAGGCTTAAGAGCGACTTTGAACCAGCAGGAATGCTTGCAAACAGCGTAAATGCATATTTATAGCTGTATGTGTCGTCTAATCCCCGAAGTCACCCATTGGGAGTGGACTGGCTCGGTAAACGAAAGCTTTCACTCCCTTCTAAACAATTGTACAACGCCAAAAGACGACTCAAAACTTTACCAAAAAAAAATGTTAAAATTGTACAATAATAATAAATAATATGAAAATAAATTTAGAATTCGAGTGACAGAAAGACTTCTACGCCCACCTGCGCGGGAAACCTCTCCATCACTAGGACACCGGGTAAACGCAACGCTTTTGTGCGGGGTAGGCGACATGGCCACAGACTTCAAATTAAAATTAATCCACACACTCTCGCTTTTTTGTTATTGTCGTTCCTTTTCTCACCAGTAGAGCAGCTTCGTGTGTGCCCATTTTTAGACGCTTTTAAAAGCTTTTCAATACCAATCTATCTTTGTTTGGGCCATCCATCCTCCGCCTTTTTCCCACTTTTTGTGTGTGTGTGCGCCACGAAATCGATACACGCGCAAAGGCAAAGCCCCCAAAAAAGAGAGGAACACCACACCGAAGCAAAGGATCCACTGTACCCAAACGGACAATAGGCTCCGATTACCCGCTAATCGGATTAGTAGTAAATTTATTGTTGGTTAATTTAAAGTGCTTCAACCGGTGTCGGCCAGGCGAGGAAACCGGCAAAACCGGAGGACGATAAAAGTGATTTAATGCAAAACGGTGCAACGATGTCGCTGTTATTGTTGCTGTGTGCGATCATGTTCTTCGGCGAGAAGAATTATTATAATAGTAGTTTCGAAACGAAGTGTTATGGTAATGTAATGAGGCTGGAAATCGAATCTTTCCACCGAATCGCTTTGTTTGATAAAAGTTATGATCCGTTCGGTGTGCGTGTTAATGATGCTCGTGTCGCTTCGACCACCCGTACGATCACACCTCCAAATGGCGGACAGGTTGAGCGTGCGATGGAACGAATTGGTACGAGTTTTCTCTTCGCACGACATTTTGCAGGGGCGAAATTCGAACCCCGAAGCCTTGAAGCAGAAGGGGATAGAGCAGACGAGGGTGAGAAAATTCGCATGATCGATACTTTCTCCGGGAAAGGGCGCCATTCTATTGCAAAACCTTCCACTTACGCCAGCACGCTTCGAAACAATGCAAAACATGTTCGCGGGTCGAGGAAAAGCGCCAATGCCGTGACTCGTGAGTGCAGTGGAGGGGTCGTGCAAGATGATCACGATCACTCTCTTTCTCCTCTCTCTGCCTAACGTTTGAAATAACATCCAAATGCCTTTCTAGAAGGTTACAATAAAACCCATTACTAATCGAAGTGGAAAAGCGAGCGAGAAAACTGTCCCCTGCGCCCCGGTAAAGCTTTCCTGGGGTGGTCTTCCTTCGTTCTCTAAGCTCGATTGGCTACAACCGTAAAAGTGGTTACATTGTCAATCGTAAAAGCGATTTTGATTGTCGTTTTGGTGGTCGTTTCAGTGTGTACGATTGATGCTGAATGCACCTTGAAATGATATTTTATGTGTGCGCTGACCGATATCGCTTCGTGGTTGCATTGGAACGTCGCCTTTCCCCAACCCATCCCGATGATTGTTGTCAATCAGTTTCGTTCTGTGCGTTATATTAATACAGGAATGCTGTCTAAAGGAGGCCGCAGCACAGCTTGGGATTGAGTAAGAAGGGACAGCAGCGGCGAAAAAACCGTCCTCCAGCGAACACGTGCACGGCTCCACTCCGCTTGTCAACTGATCACGGAAAGATCAATAATTAACGATACACCCGTTCATCGATTGTCGGAAAAAGGGAGAGAGGGGTGAGGGGGAGCTAAGGGAAAGGAAAGTATGCGAATTGCGCTCGCAGGGCTTCGGGGCAAAAAATCGGCCTGGAAAAAAGTAGGAGAAGGCCCGGCAACAGGTCGCATTGCACAGTGCAATTACTTGCGCAAACCAGTCGTGACAGGCAGTAGCAGGTTGCTTGACAAAATCACTTCCACGCTGATGGCGCGTGCCCGATTTCGATGCCTCGCTGGAGGCGCACGGTCGGCACACGGGCACACTCCGGTGGCCGGGAAAGCTTGGGATAATTTTTATAAATTTCTGATAAATTGGATTTCCACGCAAGGGACAGCCCGGGCGCTGCATTATGATAATTGGGAGCATCTCCCCTCCCGCAGGCATTTCGTATCGTCTGTTGTGCTATTGCAGTGCGTGTGTTGTTTTGCTTCGGTTCGAACTTATTTCGAATCTGCGCTGAGTGATTACATAAATTAATATTAATCACACGTCAACTAACCGCGCTCCCTTGCGTCAACCTGTTCCGTCTTGATGACATTTCTTTGGTGCCATTTCTTTCCTTTTGCTGTCTGCTGTTCTCTCACTTTCTCACTCTCCTTCTCGCTGGTGAAAAGTTGCAACAGATTGCATTTACTTTTCCCTGCCTCGGGGATGCCATTCTTTCTGCGGGGACGCCCGGGCACCCAATGTCTAATCCCCAGCGGGACACACATCAGCCGAGATTCCGTGAGATCGGCACGCTCACCGGATCTTCCACCGATCGATCGATATCTCCTCCCCTTTGCGCAAACAAGTGAATCAGGCTAAACGAGCCGAAACGTCAAATAAAAGCAATTTAGCGTTCACGTTCACCCGCAAACGATCACAATCGCACCGCGTTCCATTAGATCGAGAAGCGATCGCTCCGCACAACAGCAACAACAGCCAAGTCCACGACGGAGTGAAAAAGTGATCAAAAAGTATAAAATACGACACTGGTAGTAAAATGTGGTAAAAGCTCGTATCTCCCCCAGCGTAGCCCCACGGAACACCGAAAATGAAGATTTTGGTCCCACGCATTCCCTGGCGCGTACGCTGCCAAACACGCTCGTAGTAGGTGGGCTGGTTTGGTGGGCTTTGGTACGCTTTTTTTTTCGACAGCCCCCGCACAGCAAGAAGAGCAAGCGTTGGAATGGGAAAAGCGAACAAAAAAGGAGGACCACTACAACGTACCCACACCCACACATGCTCACACACCCGCAAAAGGGTGGGACGGTTGTGCCACGCGACTCGGGCCACGTTTCGTTTCGTCAACAAAAGATCCAGGAGGGGGTGGGTGGGTTTGAGGGCCCTTTGGCCATCCCGAACGAGGCATCGTTGTTTACACGTATTGTGCAAGCGAGTGCATTTCTGCATGGGGATATGAGAATGGTGGGGAGGGGACAACATTTCGAGAGTGGAAGGAGGGAGATCTCATTCCCAAAAAAAAAAACACAAAGCTTCCCCGTAGGTGTTGGTCACACTATAATAGCTCAAGGTGGAAGTGAAACACCCTTGAAGGCCCGTTTGTGGTTGTTTACGAGCAGGGTGAGCTGGAGCCTGTTTTAATTGTAACTTCCCTCCCCGTCTCAGGTCCGGAACACATGCGCACAAGGTGTGCAATGGAGATGCGTTTCAAGGATCCACAACATCTCCCCACAGTCATGGTGACCGTAGAAATAGTTTTCAGCATTTTAAACAGTGTCTTTTTTCTTTTAAACCAAGCTCCCTCTTTCTCGCGAAGGTTCGCCGCACCTTCCAACACCATCTTAATAGCGGGTTCTGTTTGTTCCGATTCACACTTTCTAGCCATACGAGATGCTGCCACGAAGCTCTTTCGATATGAGGCGAGAAAAAACGGGATAAGAAAGATGGTAAAAAAGGGCTCAACTGTGTTATTTTTATGGTTTGTTCCTTTTGCACTCCCCCCCTTCGGTAACAAGCTATGGTTAATGAAGACGGAATGGACGCACAACTATGTGCGATTGAGAGTGATGTAGCAAAGCCACACAAAGCCCAAAAAAATAAACACAGTTAGTTCGTTCTTCAAACTTTTCCACTTTTTGAAGGAAGCTTAGCAGGGCAGCAGGAGGCACGAGTAGGGGAAATAGAAAAGAGCGAAGAAACAACCGCACAAAGCACACAGCATAGACGCTGCTGGTACGCTGGTAACGTACGATTTAGTTCTTGCGCCTCGCGCGATGACGTTGCCCACTGCTCTTCCTACCACATCGCGCACCCGCAAAACCGTACGATACTGGACACAATACCCTAATCTCACGCATGCCAGGCATCTTCATCGAGGCGGAGTAGGTAACCATCGCTAAACGTTTTTTTTCCACCCCTGCTTGCCCGATTTGCTTGGAGTGTGTTGCTCGTGGTCACTTGGAGTATAGCTAGGAGCGAACGGGGAAGGGCCAACCGAAATGCCGTCAGAACGCAAGACGAGCGACTTCTCGGGAACTTGGCTGGTGGAGAACGGAAAACGGCAAAACGATCGTTAATGTTTGTGCTGCGAGGCACAGCATCCATCCAGCGGGAAGAAGCGAACGGAGCAGCAAAGAGAATAACGCGCACGATCTCCCTGGAATCCACACCACGAGAGATGGACGTGGACGCAACAGAAAATGATGGATGGCATATGGAGTAAAGGCTTTGGATGTCCGATGAACCTTGATTTCTTTGGATGCTTTTTGCCTTCCCGAGCTTGCTCGACCGCCGTCGACCTTTTCGAAGCCTCCGAGCAGTTTTGGAATTCGGGTTTTGGCCAAGACAGTGGCGATGATGATGATGGAGAGATTTTTATTTCTTTCGCGAGACGAATGATAAAAGTGAAATAAAAACCTAAACTCTCATATTCTCACCGAGGGACGGGCATATACGGGCTCCCCACACAAATTAATGACCTCCAAGAAGACGGGGATCGTGATTTTTGAGCCGTTTTATTGCTTCTTGGTAGAGTGTGCGGTGTCATGTGACGCACACACACACACCTGGCTCTGTTCCTCTTTAAGGCTTGCATGCGTGTGTGTGTGTTTCTTTCATGAGCAACTAATTATTCACGCATGATGCTGCATGGGACATCGATTGGTGTCGAGCGACAATGCGACCAGATCGTCTTCTCACCGTACCACCGCTCAAGCCATTGCACAAGACGCTCCGTTTCCGTTCCGTTTCGGTGTGATTTTGATATTGGTGCCGTTCGTTTTTTTTTAATTTTCTCACACACATAGATGAAAAGATCGAACAAATATCAATATTCACCATTTTGTGGCCCGTGGAAGTCGTGGTCGATCAGCGTTGATCGAACGGCACAACGGCAATAAATTCAACATCGTTACGTACCGTTCATCTCGCGCGTTCACACAAGCGCACGTTTCACCGGTGGTGGTGGTTGTGCGGCTGTGTGCGTGTCAGCGGTGGATGTGTAAGTTTACAGAAATATCTTTATGATTCCGTCACGAGATCCGCGCGCGCGTGTCGCAGATAAATGCCCGGATCGGATCGTTAAAATGTTTCACTGCACGAAAGTATTTGACCGAAAATGGTCCCCCATCTTTTGGGGGGAAAAACTGGGGAAGGGAAACAGAGTTGGCTAATTAAAAGCGCTTATTTTATGGTCCTCAAAGCAGCAGGCAACGGGCAGGGTTGGTGTTTAGCTGATGACTATTTTTCAGAATTTTGTCCCATCGTGAAACGCTGATGAGGTTTAACTACTTGCACGTATTTAAAGCTTTTTTAAGAACCTGCCACAAAGAAAATAAGTCGTTTTCGAAGTATCAAAAAAACAGAACCTGAAGACCTAGGCGGAGAAAGAGCGGCAAAGGCCGCTTTCCAGTTGATACGTTCTGCTCTATCGCAGATTATACTCCACGGGATCCATTAGTCCAAAGTGGTATTAATAGTAATTAATTCCTCTTTTGGCAGCTTCCCTCTTCTCCTTTCGTTCTTTTTCTCTATCCCTCTCTCTCTCTCTGTTAATAGGTGATCGTTTTCCCCCACCTTTCATTCTTTGATCGACCAAAAGAAATCTATTCCCTCGTTGTCTCGGTTAGAAGTCTCCATGCCGATAAGAAACCGCCCGATAGACACTTGAATCAAGCAAAGCGCGGGGAAATTAAAACACAAACACACCATTTTGCACAAACGGTCCCGAGAACAAAACACCCTCTTCCTCCATTTAAATCACGAAAAACCAAATGGCGTCAAACTGTTCTGGTTAAATGCGTTCCATTAATCACTGGTTTCGCTTCTCTCCAGTGTACCTGTTGCGGCTGTTTCTGCTGCCACATTGCTCGATTATGTGACGATTGAGACAAATTATCGCTCGACTCGGCTGGGCTGGGTGGGTTTGGAATTCCTTCTCCTCGTGTGCTCTTTGTTCGTTCTTTCTATTTCCTCTTACTGTATGCTTACACCTGCTCGGATGCCCGGAATGGAACGATGCAAAAGTATGCCAAACGGCCTGCGATGACAAAACGACAGCTTCAAAAAGTAGCATGCAAAGTGAAGAAATTCAATTATTCCGCCTTCCCGCTCGTGTTTCACCCTTGCCGCTCGTTTTCCTTTTCCATGTGCCCACAGCGACAGCGACTTCAATCTCGCACGAACGAATGGTACGAAAAAGAACCGTTAAAGAACATGCAAGGAATGGGAAGGGAAGGGAGGCAAGATGTATCCAAAAAGTGCCAAACATGGTCAAACAAACGTTAAACACGCTGACGACGCTAGACGCTAATGCGTTTGGGCTGTATTTTTTTTGGAACATTGTTTTGTTTTAACGTTTTGAAAGATTCGTATCCGGCTGATCGTGTCGGGGGCCACCGACGCATCGGCCGTCACGTTTGTGCCGTTCCGGCCGTAAGTTCGTCACCCTGCCGTCCCATCCGTCAACGAGCCGATCCGTTCGAACCGCAAACCCTTGAGGCTGCATAAAATTTATCCCAAAACTGTGCAAAGTGTAACGCTTGTTTTTTTGGAATTGCGTCGAAAAGAAAACGAACACTGCGGTGCAAGGCTTGAAGCGTTTTACCTGGGAAAGGCGCCACACAGCTTTAACAAAATCACTCACTCACTGCCACAAGAGCGGCCGAAAAGCACTCCAAACACCCGGCGGGGAGAATTATGCGTTTGCGTCACTTTGATTTACGAGCAAATCTCCGTTAGATGGTCCCTCGCGAAGGGAGCGGGGGGCGGCCAGTATAATGGTGGAGCACAAAAACCAACACACACACTAAACCCTCACTATTGGAGATGCAAAGTGTGTAAATGTGCGGTTCACCGCTAGGCGTGAATTTTAGCAAACGCGAGTGCGCTGCCCGAGAAACCGTTCAAAAGACTTCAACGCGCCCGGGACAGGCGACGAACCTCCGCCCCTTACGGGAGCGCACGGGAAAGTTTCGCCAGAGCGTTCCGCCGACGATGTGAACAGCCCGTGTACGGTGGAGTCAATTTTTATCTTGTCACGGGCTTCGCTCAAAAATGAAAGAAGAAAACGTTAATGATGGTTTGGTTGTTTTTTCGGGCTCTCGCGCCTTCATTATGACTCGATATCGGCATGCGATTATTGACATTCACCGGAGTGGTCTCCCTCGTCTGAGCGTTGTCTCGCGTTGCATAATGGACGTAGCGCATACAATGTAAAAATTCAATACTTTACGCCGACATTGGGAAAAGGGGAGATACTTTAATGGTATGCCGCCTGCCGCCGTAAAATCGCTTTGCTTGTCTTGTCTTGAGCAAACGCCAAACGTCAAACAATCGTTCGTATCGTACAATCGATGCGGGATCATTGCTCATTGGCCGACGGTAGACAGCTTCTCGCGTTTGGAGTGTCAGAGAAGATAAATGATTTGATAAGTGTTTATGTGAGTGGTTTGCGCCAATAGAGATTGCCAAGAAACTGTACATAAAATGTGCATGGCTTGGTTGATGGTGAATTTGATCAATAAAATGTTTTTTGGGAAACAAAATGATTCATGTTGGATTTTTTTTTAAATTAAGCATCGTTTTTTTGATCCTTGACAAACATCACACAGAGTTAAAGCAGACTTAAAAGAGAATACCGTCACAAACAACGACACAAACCAGTCCTAATTCAAACACAGGAAAGAACCCAAATTTGTCTAAAAATAACATGCCCACAACCAAAGCTGAACGTTTAAATCAGCTGCAATTAGCTTTTCCCCGCGTCAGGCAATTTCAACCATGCCGCAACCGTCCCAATACGAGCAACCGCAATTCGAGTGAACGGCAACGTGATTTCACCCCCAAACTTCAACTCGATCCAAATAATGGTTGTCTCATCGGATTAGTACTCCATTGCACCGCATTCGGTAATACTTCGGGGCACCCGTTTCGCATCCGCAAGCAAACCAAAATCAATCAATGGACTGAGCGCTAAAGAAGGTCAAATTATACACCCGAACGCATCACACTCACTACGGGCGCGGGCGAAGGAAAATGGATGGTTGGCTAAAAGGAATTCAAGGCGAGTGCCGAGAACACGCAGCAGTAGTCCGCGTCTCCGGTTTTGTTTCCTCCTGGTGATAGAAGACGGCGAAACTGTCTTAGAACTAGGATCGAAAGCGAAAAGTGGTACCAAGGGGGCGTCGCAACAGTGCCAGTGCGAACGCAACGGCACCCAATCATTATCGGTTTGGTCGGGTGAAGCGCTCTGAAAACGTGTAATTAAATTAAACATATTTTAGGTAACCTTTTCCTGACGGGATTTTTTTCCTGACTTCCATTCCGTTTTGGACAGTCTAAATTGTTCACCGATCGGTTCTAGAGTGAAAAGAGTTCGAAGGTTCAATTTTACTGGAGCAACTCTACACCAAGAGTTGAAAGTTTTGGAAATGCATGGAAAGCATCGAACGAGGGGTAACGATTGTTTTGAATTATAGGTTTTCTACCTTTTGCAGTGAGTCAGAAAAGCTTGTCTTGAAATATTTGTTGACTTAAAATGAAGCAAGCCACATTAAGCAGAACCTTTTCGATTTTATTGCACTACGCAAACCGGGTAGAACAACACTTCCTGCAGTGGTAATGCATCATTTGTCATTTGTTGGGTGGGTTTTTTTGTGCAAGAAATATAAACCTCACTTTACTGGCGCATTACAGTACCGTACAAATTTGGTACCCTGGCCGCGATGTACCCTCAAGGTTAGCTCACCCACAGTGTCACCACGCACAAATGCATTATCGGAATTGTTGTTCCGTTTCAACCAGCCTCCCCTCTGAAGTACCCAAACAGGCATCGGTCAAGGTGTTCCAGCCCGAAGGTACGATAACCTTTTTGGCGGTCGGTGGACCAAAAATGCATTTTTTAAATACTGTTCCATCGTCCATCGACACAAAAAGCGGACCGGAAATGACCGAGCACAGTCCGGGGTTGGGATGTTGGGCTACGACAACAACAACAAAAAAAAAAACGGGAGCTAATCAAAATTCGTCTCGCCGACCATAAACATGCGCCACTTTCTTTTTAACCTTTCCTTGCTATCGGGGCGCTTCCGACAACGCCCCGGTCACAAGAAAGAAGCGTTGTGAAGGAAGAGAAAAAGCGGGAAGCAAAGCACAACGGAACGGAATGGGCGATAAAACCAATTGTCAATCGAACAGGCGACTTTAAAACCGGTATCACCGATAACGTCCCGGTAGCCCGAAACGGAGAGGAAAGAAGCAGCCCAATCGACCGATACCCTGTAATAACGAATAACGGCAGTGGCGGAAGCAGGAAAACGGAACATATATCCTTTCCAGCCAGGCGATGCTGATAACAGCGAGGCAAACCCAAGTGCTCTTTACGGCTCCCAAGGAAGAAAGCATTCCAGCCGCATCCGGTGAGCATTAATGAGGGGTAAAACAAAAAGGCACCCAACCTCATCACAGCGTGCAACCGCCTGCATTGCTGCATGTGCACCGGAAGGGCCGGCACGCGTGTGTGCGGAAGCTTGAAACATCGACACTGATTGCAGGTATTGTGGGGAGACAGGGATCGGGTCGCGCCTGTGTCGCACGTGCAGGATAGGCTCGCGAGATGACGTGTCGAGATGCAATGTGTGTTCCTCTCCTCGATCGGAAAGGGTGGAGCATTCGTCGCATTAATTGATGCAGCTTCCGCTCTTGGCAGCTGGAACTGGTGTGCTTTTGCCAGGTGGTATCACTGCGAGAGATAAATTATCACTTACATGTGGAGATCGTAGAGCCTGGGCTGATTTTTGTGGGCAGTACTTTACATAGGAAATTATACATTTAAGAGTTTAATTTGATCTCCTTACATGAAAATATTCAACAATGCTAGGTAGCAAACTGAAAAAAAATTAGCTGTACAATCCATCAAGAAATGGACAAATACACTTATATCGTAAAATGCTAAAACATTGTTTAAGTTTGTGTGCAATCTTCCCAAATAAGATAAATAAGACTTTTCATGTTCTTTACGATTTATTTTGTTTGCTGTTTGAAGCTTCATCTGTTAAATTTTAGAAAAATCTAAAGTTTTACAAATAAAATGTATAAAAAATTATTTTAACTATATCAGTCTCTATGAAGATAACAATAACAATCCCTAATCCCTGCGTTCCCTTTTCAAATTAAAGTGGTAGAATACGATCAATTTAGTATCTTATTATGTGTTCTAATGAGCTTCCTAGACAAAGCAACGAAATGTTGTTAAACTTAAACCAATAATTCTGAAACATCACACCTCATTACAAGACACCGACAATGTTCCCCTACAACATCATGACACTAATGAAATTGTAATTATGTGTGCATACTTCGTCATTTGTATCATTTTTCAGCCATCCATCGACACAAATCACACGCCACAACACACAAACACACATACACACACGATTGTGTAAAAATTCAGCTCAGCACAAATCACACTCGAGTGTCATACGAACGACATGGCATAACGACGACGACGACCACGACAAGAAAAGAGGCTAATTATTTGCTTCGATTGCATTTGCAAACCAAGCAGCAAGAGAGGGTGGAAGGGCTTGTGACGCTCTCTGAATTGACTTATTATTTTAATACCATTTGCTACCGTGTGGAATGTGTTGGAGCCCTTCGTCGGTGTGTTTTCGATGAGCACATTCCAGAGGAACGAAGCCAAGCAGGACAGGTATCCGTGCGGGTGTGTCTTGAAGATGCAGAATCATGGTCCCTAGCACCGGCCCACTCACACATATCATTAGGCTGCTTTAGTGCTCCGTACTTTATAAGGCTTCCTGTTAAACTTTCCGTGCTGGGTAGTGTTAGATCACTGCCTGTGTAATAGGCAGCTATCGATGCTACTGTACCACAACCGTCGAGAGCGGTGTACAATTATCGGGAGCCGATATCACTCGACTGAGTCATTTCCGCCGATCGGTACGGCACTTGTAAGACGACCTTCTCGGTGCTGTGATTTTTTCGTCATTATCACGCGTATGTTGCAATACGGCATTCATTATCATCGACAACAACATGCAGCCACCGATCGTGCATTCTTGATCGAATGGCGGGAGGACGATAAAAACAGAAACAAGTTGTTTTGCAAACGTTGTCGCTATATGCAGCTATGCGTGGAATGCGTCCAAGCGAATGCACATTCTCACACTCAACCGAGTCGCAATGGATTGTGTGTGTGTGTCTGTTTTATGATTATTGTGATGTCGCTTATCTCATTTACGTTGGCGTCATGTGGAGAGCATCGGTGACAAGGACGTTGCAATTTGTTCTCGATGATTAAACAAACATTCTTGATGGATTACGCCTGGGCTATGAACTAGTGATTTTACTGCGATTTACTGCGCTTACATACTATTTCCAGGAATTCATTCAGCAGCGATTGTTTATTTTACTAATTCTGGATAAATGGCTTTATCAAATAAAGTTTCATTTGATATAACTAGATGCAAGTGTTTGGGAAGGAATAAAGCAGTTTAGAAAGCAAAAATCAAAAAGTGGAAATAATTCAAGAATAAACGAATCTTACTCGCGGACACTCCAAACAGTCGTACAAGACACTGTAAAAAAGAACTACATATTCTTGCAAGCAGTAAAACCGTTTCCCTGTGTGCTTACCGTACGTAGCCAGCGCCACTTCAAACCACCAAAGCAACCCGGCCTAAACCTAAACCACTTGAGCGGTCGCTGCAGCAACAAAAAATACAAAAGAGCAATAAATAGAAAACGCCTTCAAGTATCATCTTTAAATTAGAACAAATCACTCATTCTATCCTACCAAACAAGGAGCCTTCGGTTGGTGTTTTCTCCTTTCCCCGGCCGGCCAATCTTCATCGAGTCGCAATTAAACAGAGTAGAGAAAATCATCATCTTTCCCGTAAGCTCCCCACTCGACTCGTGCACACGTGCAAGCCCGTTCGAGGTGACACTTCTGGCCGCCCGACACTTCTGGCTCGACGCACTCTCGCCCGCTCTGGAGTGGGTCTCTAGTGGGCGACAATGTCTTGGAGGAGATGCATTGTCGCGGTACGGCGCAGCAACATTACCCACTCATTTTTATGGCCGCACCATGTAAGCCCTTGCTGCACTACATCGATATGGGGCTCCGCTTTTTTCCGCTAAGACGCTTGTTGAAGCCACAGGAAGAACACTGGAAGGCTTTCTTTACCTTTTTGAAGGGTGTGTGTGGCTTTTTGTTTCTTCCGCCTAACAAGCTTCAAAGCGTGTTTTCTTCGGAGTAGTTTCTCAAACTCTCAAGCAGCAGCTCGCCATTGTGATCGTGAGTCTCACAGCATGAAAAGTGCAGCATACACTCAAGTCGGCACACAATAGCGAATCTCCCCACAGGGCCGCTATTGGGCGGGTGTGAAAAGCGAAATTTTACGCCTCACTCCTACGACCCGTGGCTCGGAAGGGTTGCACTTTTCAACTTTACAGTTTTGTTAAAACAAAAAAAAAACTCCTCAAAACAGTACACCCATACCCATCGGTGTGTGTGTGTGTGTCTTCCACACGACAGTACAGCGCGCTTTGGGTGAGAAGAATTGCTAATGCTTTTGTTGCTGCAGACTTTAACCGTTTTACCAGTGAAGATGATTCAAAACGACCCCCAGCGCACAACGAAAAATCACCATCGTGCGCAACCATAACAAACCGCGAACCGGTTAACAGCGTGAAATCGAACGTTGAATCGCTTTTACGTCCGTTCCAACACTATCTGTGTGTGTGAGTGTGTGTGTTTTTCTTCACGGCGAAGGTTCTGTTTTCCTCCACCACCTACTCTTCTTCTGCTTCGTTGGTTGCATGGCAGCAGCAGCGTGGAGTACGATTTCTAATTTCCATAACACCCGTTTATCCCCATGCTCCTTCTGCTGCCCCACCAAAAAGGCACGAGATTTGCATCCCGCGTGTGACGATCCGATCGGAGAGTGTTGGCGTCGTGATACAACAACGCTCCGTGGGTTTTCGAGCGGGGGTACGAAGCGTGGGAGTTTCCCATGGTGCGGTTTCGATGCTCACCGGGGCCGAACCGCCGTACACTATGGGGCGAGCAGCCGTACCTGTACAAAACGCACATCGCATCGCACGCCCCAACTCACAACTTCGGGTGGAATCATGTAGAGCGAGAGAGGCCAACAGATGAGTGATAGTACGGGCTACGGGATGGTTTATATATTATGATAATCAGATAACCGTACAAGGCTTCGATAATAACCGTTTCATTTTCATTTCATCGTTTGTATGTTTTTTGCATCAGGGTTTTTGGGGTGATTCGGGCTGGCGAAGGGGCGCATCCTAGTAGCACGATCGTGGCTTTTTTGCTTCGATCCAGAAGAACTATCCAGAGTGTATGTTTTTGAAGAAGATTTATAACAAATCCTTTCTGTTTTTGGTGGCAAATGATTTTTTGCGTTTTTGTTTTGAACGAGCGATAAATTTGTGAAAACAGTGTTTTCTGCGTGAATTATACGTTCGTTTGGTGTGAGATACGGGATTAAGGACAGGTTAGTCAATTTTGGAATATTGTGGGACTATAACTGATATTTATTAATAAAACTTTTAAATGCTCCACTCAAACCAAATATTTCATTAAATTAAAAAAAAGTAATAAAATTACAACTCATAAAAGTTTATTGGTAAAAACACTATCATATTGCGAATTTGTTTCATTCAGAGTGAACAATTCACCTTATTAGTTTTGTGTTTCGTGCATTACATACCTTTCTTAGTTCTAATTGTTTATACAATTTGACTTTTATACAATTTTAAATTAATGCACACATAAACGATATTACGTACATTTGTGTGATCAGTAGCATTAGCAATCATTGATCAAACGATAAAGTTTCCATCAATCAAATATTTTCAAGACCAAGCACCATTAAGTAAGACGAGGCTAGTAGTTAAGCTAAACAAATAAAAGATATTTTAATGAAATTGAAGAGAATTTTATAAACCTCATTTTATAAGCTCAATATTCTTCAAATGATAAAAATAGATAAGAAAATAAAACACTTGTCCAAACAAAAACTTTTTGGCATAAAATGTACGTCTGTTGATTTAATTTGATTTGTTAGCTGCATTTAATTTTGGTTTTTTTGTTTTGCTGTGTTTCCATTGGAACGTTTAAATAATTTACAAATAAGTTTAGATTCCCCGGCAAAAAACACAGAACCAACCTAATGTGTCCTTTGTTCGTGAAACAACGTGCAAAGAGCATACGTTGCTCTCTTGTTGCTAATAAGCTACAAAAATTCCATTCCGTTCTCCCAAACATTCCTAACCCGGCAGTCGGAAGGTAAATTCCAAAAGGACATCGCACACACAAAAAGGGCGAGCCTCATTAGCGAACAAGAAGCCACGCGGCTTACCGATTGGTGACACTGCAAGCGGCCCTCTAAAACACAGCCAACAGTGAACGACAAAACAGAAAGCAAAAACGAAGCAAAACTCGACAAGTGAACATTCAAACCCAATAGATTGGTAATATTCCAATAATTTTCTCCCGCCGTTAAAGCGTTTAAGCCGAAATGTCACGCCGGTACGGGCAGGGGCTTACACGTAAGGGCCGAGCACATCCGCTTACCGTACAAGGGATTTTTTTGTGTGTTCCTTTTCTTATGGTCAGTAAATGTTCCAAATTTTGGTTCCCTCCGGTGTGTGCCTGTGTCACCAAGGATGGTGTGGTACTGTGTAATCGGAGCACTTTTGCTGCCCGATTCCGGATTCCTTCCCTTTTTTGGGGCAATTGATTCTTGTTCCTTTTTTTTGCCCTCCATTTCGGACCACTCTAACCGTTCCGTGAAGCCATTTAGTCCTGTTTCTGTATACCGCATCGATCCTTGCCTGACCTTTCGGACCTTTCGGCTAAGAGGAAAGCAAGCACCTAAGAAAGGAACCCGAAGAAAAAATCAAACCTATCTCGATTACAGGCGAAGCGAAAGCCGAACAAGCGCGTCGGCCAAATCGGAACTGTCGTCGAAATCGTTCAAACAAAAATGATATTAATTGGAAAGAGATACCAATCCGCTTACCCGCGTGTAGCGTCGTCGCAATGGGAAGGAAACGAAAACCGCGAAAGAAACGCACAAAGCGCAGGGCTCGAATTTCTTCCCAAAGACGCGGGAGAAGCGAGCAGACAGAAACGCGTTGGTGCGTTTCTTTTTCCGACCTGTTCGCTCAACACAACGCACAAGGAATGGCCTCTGAGGGGGCAAAGAAATTTAAAACCTTTGACGCTCCCCGCTCGAAGCTCCCCATTCCTTTCACCATCGACGGATGCCATACAGGATGGTCATCGGGATTTTTATTGAGCCGCGAGAATTCAATCGAAGTCTCCCGCTCGCTCTCCGGCTGGAACATGGAAGTAGATTGAAGCAAACGGTCAACCGGCGGGGTACAGAATCCGAAAACGATTAACATCATTTAAACATTGCTCAAGATAAGTGGTGTGCCGGTCACTGCCGTTTTTGCTGCCGCTTGCTGTATTCCTTCGATTTGCAGCGCGGACCTTAGCAGGCAAGTCCCAATCGCCAACTGTTTCACTGCGCGAAAGTGTCTGCGAGAGTTTCTGCGAGACGCGAAACTCATCCGGAATGTGTGCGTTTGTTTGGATCAGGAAAAAATAATTCTCCCCGTTTGTAAGGTATTCCGCAAAATGCGCGACTGCAGTTACAGAAATACGATATCGAATGGACGCGAAAACGTAAAGGAATGCTTGTCGCAACTTTACCACGGCTCGCAGCTCCAAAACTGAGCGCAAAAACTACGCCAGACGGCCATTTTGTGTGTGCAGCATTCAAAATCGAATAAATGGTTAAGAATCGAAAAATTAAACGCAAAAGAAACAGACTTAGAAAAGCCCTCGAAAATTCGAACGGCACTGCTAAACGGTTGGGAGACTTGGGCGCAATGGTAAGCGACGAACCGGCCAAACAAAGCTCATCACGCTTCAAAGGTCATTCTCGTGATGATGCTGCTGCTCATCGTCGTGTCTATTTTTTCTGTTCCCCTCCCCCCTTCGTTTCTCCCTTTCTTTCCCACTCAATCGTTTCAACCTTCAAAAGTGCTTGCACTTCACGTGCCGCATCATACATTGCGGCCTATCGTGATTTATCGATCATTGAAACGTTGATCGAATTGGAGAGGCGGTAGGGGGTCCGCTTCAAGGCGCAAGTACTTCTTTGCTCAAGGGATTGAACAATACACAAACACTACCTCCTCCCTCTCTCTCTCTCCAGCTTCTTCATCCCTCCATACCAAGCGACCAAGGAATAGCTCTCGCGTGCGCTCCAAATTGCTTTCCAACCGAACAAGTAAATAACGATCATCTCTCCGTTTCTAGTTTGTTTTTCTTTTTCTTTTTTGCTCACCCCTCTTCTTTTCCTACAACCCTTTCCCTTCCAACCTAGAAAACTGCCTCACGATCACGAGAATAGTCGTTGCTCGATCAGCAAACAAGAAAGAAAGACCAAAGTCTAAAAAGAGAACGTCACGTTCCTTGGGGAGCGATAGTGGATGTTTGCAATGGGTCGTTTGATCGTCCTGCTCGACGGGGTTTGGCACGGCTCAGACGAACCTCGTTGGCGCCAACGCCACCACCATCACCACCGCCACGACGACTAGTGATAATAATAAAAGTGTAGCAGTGCCTTCGATAACCGCGGCAGGGCGGGGATGCACATAACGAACGGCAGAACGTGTAATTGGTCGGTACGGGCGGCGTCGGAGAAATATTGTACCCAGTTTTTTGTCCTCCTCCTGCCGGTTGCTGCCTGCGCCTGCGGTTAAGTGCAACAGGACCGATCGGGCCGGCAAACCCGTTTCTGGCGCCTGGATCAGCACAATTAAACGCTGCATTGATTAAACGCGAGTTTTTTATTCACAGGTATGTATATTCCAAACGACGCTTGCTCGAAATTGAACGGAAGCGCGAACGAGACCGAACGCAAGTAGTGCACGCCATTTCTCTCTGTCCAAGGGAGCCGCACAGATTTGGCAAATATGTTTTGCAACCCCAAGAAAAAGAAAGGCAAACCTTCGATAAGCAGCTCGAAATAGCCAGAAAGGATTAAGAGAAGTCGGGTCAATTAAACACACACAAAATGAATCAACCGGTAATTAGCATCGAGAGCATCCGACTCATGGCGAAAGAGCTTCGAATGTGTCACCTAAAAAATTGTACCGTCCAGAGGTTTTCGAGTTGTCGAAGCTCTCATTGCACGACACAACATTCACCTGAACGAAGGTGAGAGAGGATGGGCACGGATTAAATATCATGACATCGCCGAGCTGGTCAGCGCGTCGGGCAAATGCGCCGTAAATCTTAAGATCCTCCCTCGCTCACCCGCCCTCGCTTCCCTCTCTTGTCTACACTCTTTCGGTGAAGATCACGCGAAGGTAAACGAGAAGAGAACACGGTCCGATGGCATGCCTGTACATCGACACATTAAAAGCAGAAAGGGAGAAAGAGAAGCAAAGTAGGGTCCGCTTATCCAAACGGCAAGGGCCGGTAGGTCGAAACCCGAGGCTTGAATTTCGAGTTCGGGACCTTCATCCTTTCCCAACTTTCCAGCATGTCCGGGTGTCCCGGGCCTATCGGCTATCTTAGCGCTCTTATCTGTTCGCGACGAATCTGTTCGCTCTCGCCAACTCTGCAAGCACACACAGTGCACACGAAGGGTCGAAGGATCGTGCTGGCACGAAGTTTTATCGTGATCCCCTTGGCCAAAACCCGCCGCTCCACCGAACGTGTTCTCGCTGTAGGGTGTGAAAAAGGTGGCTGTGGTTGGGTGCTGCAAGATGCAATACATTCTCGGGCTGGCGAGTAGAGAAATTTGACCCAACGGGAGATTTATAGTACTACTCTAATTTACGACCTCGGACCGCGGTGTAGCGTGCCGTGTGGTGAAGCGAACGAAAATCCGTCGAATGCATACCAACCGATCCAATTTGGAGGAAAAGGAAGGTTTTGTGTGGATATACTTGGTCTCTCTGAAGCTCAACAAAACGCACGAAAATAAATTGGAACAGTTCCGTTTGATAGTGAGACTTTAGGGAGTGCATCCAACCGCTGGAGCTCGGCCTGAAGGTTGATTGGACTTACCTATGAAGAGAGGGAGAAAGAAAAGAAAGTGGAAAATATTTTGATTAGTTCAAAGTGTTCGGGATCGTGGTTCTTGATTATCTGGAAGATCGTAAACGTTGATGATTTGATAACAAAAGGGTGATGATGATGGACAAAGACTGGTTATTCGATATGTACCAAGTACAACGCAGGGACTGGTGGGAACGAAGGGACTCCTCAGCGGACGACCATAAACCAAACAAATTGTGATTGTGGTTTTTGTGTCTGGAACATTAGCTACACATTTCCTTTCACCCCGCTGGGATAGTGGGGCATCGGTGCATAAGAATCGTGTTCAGCTAGTGCCTGCGTGGAATGGAGGAAAGCTATAAAGTATGGTGTTTCTCTAAAACACTCGCCATTTCTAGAGCTAATACAACCTGAAGTATCTCTTCAATTATCTTACAAAACGCTACACCTTCGTAGATTCTGAGTCAATGCACTCCACCGGTGTAACAGCAAAAGATGGACCACCACCATCCGACCGCAACAGCCTATCAAACCCTCTTCAAATGGCATTCATCTTGCCAACCACAAAAATTCAAATTAAATCATTTCTCTCCCCTTTCTACCAGGGTCCTCCAAACCAGCACCATCATCTTCGTTTTGGCTAGTTAA
Source organism: Anopheles epiroticus (assembly GCA_000349105.1). NCBI lineage: Eukaryota > Metazoa > Arthropoda > Insecta > Diptera > Culicidae > Anopheles > Anopheles epiroticus. Next base: position 157,734 of record KB671478.1, on the reverse strand, counting down.
TCAAGTCGAAAGTCACTGCTACATCGAACGAAGAAAAAAGAACGAGAACCTCCCAGCAAGCCTCCCACCGCACCATGATGGACAACTGCTGTGTCCAGATCCACGCTTCGAGAAGAGGGCCCTCCAGACCCCAGAGGCTTCGGAACAGGGCCCCGCTCGATTAATCGAACCGAGCGGGGTTGGAATGAGTGTTCTATTCTGGGCCGTCAATCTTCTGTTCGCTCCCATCCCATCATCCACTCTTCACATCTCCATTCGCATCCTCTGCTGCTGTCTAAACGCTCTCAAAAGGCATAACTATAATGTTGAAAATATTAAAATCATTTCTGATGATCATTTTTATCCGATTTCTGCATCATCATCGCCATCATCATGACTGTTCCCGTGGAGTTCGTGCAGTGTTCTAGCACGCGGTCTAGGCCAGCCAGCAGCCACCGTCTTCATCCGCTTCATCGACAGCATCAGGGATGTTCGGTTGGATCATCGTTGGATCCGACGGTACCGACGTCAAATGCCACACCGTGCGCCGTCGATCAAATCAGACAAAAGGTGACTCGCACACGCACACACAAGCACAGAAATAGATATCGAAGGCAGGGTGGCTTCAAGAAACCAACACAGTGACGCACGGTGAAGTACCTGTGGAACGGCAACAACCCATCTCAAAACAGGTAGACACAGAAGACGGGAGAGGATGATCGCTCTGCGCCAAGATCTCTTCAGCTGATCTTTTCTTTCTTGTCTACTTTTCCCTCGAAGAAGGTGATCTTTCCAGCGACGCTCTGTGTGTTGGTGCGTTTTGCCATTTCGCCTTCGGAGCATTCTTCGCCTCCTAGACAGAGAGACAGAGAGGGAGTAAGGAATCTCTGCTTCAGCGTCACTTTTACTAAGCGTTTCGGTGATCCGGTGGAAGCCCTGAAACCTTTTATCGAGCCTTTTCTCTCCATCCTGTCCTTCGCATCGCGGTTGTTATACCCACCCGTCGTGGCATCGCAATCCACCACCTTCCTCCACCGGAGAGTGTGTCGCTGTCGAATAAGGTGGCTGCGGCGATTCCCGGGAAACATGCCTAGGTCATTTCGTTTCTTTTCTTCCCTATTTTCCAAGAACTGAGATTCTTGATCTCTGAAGTTCTCGAGCTCGCACAGTTTGTCTGCGTGACCGAAAGCGTGCAGTGTCCTAGACCTTAGTTCCTAGCTGCCTTACTCTTGACGATTCCCTTTTGTGGAGTTCTTTCTTGTCGTGCAGGGGACTATTAGTCAACAACGAAATCAAGCGCTTGTCTATTTACCAAAAAAAAAAAAAATTTATCCGATTTTGCTGGATGCTGGATGCAGCTTTGAACCTGTCTCATTCGAAAGTCATTTCAAAGTCTAGGCGTCCGACTTGAATCGAATCGTCGTATCCAACTGTGAAGGACGTACATTCGCGATCACGACCAGTCAATCTTCTTCACCCTTTTAAACCCCTCTTAGGTCCCACTATGGTCTCGGGTGGTGTGTGAATACGACTCGAATGCGCTGTTTAATTACTGACGCCTCCTAGATCTCGCACCGGGCTGTGAAATCTTCACCATCGCCTGGCAACAGCGTGCACACAAGCAGACGTGGCACCCTCTAGCGTCAACACTGACTGTCAAAACGGACTAGCTCGCAGCCTCCTAGAAAGAACGTAGCGCTTTACTGAAGGCTTAAAAAAGCGGAGAACGCAACGCCACAGGCTTGCACTTAGCATATTCGATACACACCACCATATATCCAGTAAAGTCCCTCGAGCAACGCTACGACAAACACGATCAGGCAGCAGCATAAAGAAAACAGACCCAGCTTCACATCTCCAAGCACAACCATTGCAACGCACACAACAGCGGGAAGCACGGGCCAAAACCGGTTCCACCACGAGGCCGTGACGGGTCCGGACGGGGCGCATTCTAATCGGTTCGCTTCGTTTCGCTGCCCTCGCATGTGTTCGACCTCGGCTTGCAATGGCTCGTGTGGGGTTTGCTCACACCCCAGCACCAGCGACCGGGCAAAACGAATGCAGGAAACAACTTTCCTCCGGTCGTGCGCTGCAGTAGTAGCATATGCTACTTGGTGCACTATTGCCGCCGGTTTTATTTCGCTAGTTCCATTTTAAGACACGCTAGCGCCACACGGATGTTGAGATGACTGCGGAACTTTAATTAGAGACCATCTCTCGTATGTCTGAGAGGGATACTACTTGTTTTTTCACAATCGATCAGCAAGGGAATCGGGTGGGACACCATTAGAGGATTGGAGCTGGAAGATTGAGCGGATAAACCCATGTGTGTCTGATGGAGAGCGCTCTTTCATTAGATGTAATCTTTGAAAACAAGTTTAAGCAGCAACAAGCGATCAGCCTCGCTTTGCATATTCAGATACTGCTGTGCAAGAACAAGGACAGCAAACTAGACGACAAGGTCACGCGATATCTCTTGCAATCACTTCAACTCGGCATCAAATCCAGCTACGATTCTGAACATCTCACAGCAAACTGCTACTTGAAGCTAAAACCCCCTCAACGGGTTTTTCGAACCGGTGGCGTTAACTGCAAATTGCGTTGCCACGAAGTGCAACCTCTCGAGCCCTCAGGGGGTCATCACCTCGCTGTGCGGTGCAGTACGGTAAATGCATACCATTCGAAGTGCACTCAAACTCGCACACACCGACCAGTAAAGGGAAGCTGATGCAGCAGACATAATGCATGTTCCGTTGCGGTCATACCAGCCCGATTATCGATTCGTTTTAACACGCCCCATACGATCCGCCACTAACAGAAAGAGAGAGAGGTCAATGAAGTCAACCTTCTCGGGGTTGGCCAGGAAATTGAGTTCACCTCATTATCGATAGGAAGTACAAAGTCCGCGGTTCCAGCCTTCGATCCGAAAAAAAACCATATCCGTCCGGTTTTCCTCGGCGTTAGTTCCGAATGTATCTTTGAGGTGCGCCGAAACAAACATGTTTGCTCCAATTCTCGCCGTATTAGACGAAGAAAGTTTGGTCATCGGTCATGATGTCGCATCGATTACGGGCGTTGCGTCACTGTTCAACGCCATCGGATGATTGATTTCCTCGCACGGTGACTCCTCATTAGCCGCACATGTTCTTGTACCGGCAAAAAGCTATCGGAAGTTGGGTCCGGGCAGAGGAGCTTTCCTCAGAAGAAGCTGAACATTACTGAGAACATAAAGGGGCTTCCCTAAAGCGGTGCAGGCGGACGTAATCGTGATCGTGACGAAGTCGTTAAGAAGAGGGTTTGCTCTGGAGGAAGCTTACACTTACACACCCAGCGCAACTTTCCATTGCTTCCCTTTACCTTAATTGGATGGTCACTTGCCTCCCTTCCGGCAATATCTCAGAACATCTTCAGAGAGAAAAAAAGGAGACACAGCAACACAGCAAAGAAAGTTCGCAAACAGTTTCGTGCACGAAAAATGAAGCAAACGCGTCCATTAACCTCTGTGTAGCCTCGTGCTCCCTCCCATTTTGCCCTACGCTTCGCGAAAAAAGAAGGTAGATTAATCAGCATTATGCTTTTCCCTACTCCCTCCCTCGCATCCACGCGTTGTTGGCGTCGATCACAGCCCCAAAACGGTGAGCAATCGACCGTGGACCAACCAACTCCCCGGCTTGCGACTTTAAAAGCATCTAGATAAAGATTAATAATAATGTGCGCCCTGTGAGCGGAGAAGAATCGAGCAGAGAGGCAGAGCGAGGGAAGAATAGGTGGCCCAGATTGAGTGCGGCCCTGGGATGAATTGGACATTCGAGGCATCCCGCACGAATCCTGCACCGGGAACGGGGAACGGGGCAAGTGGTCACGACGCTGAAGGCTCGCAACAAAAGCGCCATTGTTACGCTAAGGCGAGGGCCCCGTAGCGCTATCGATTTGGCGTCTTCACCCGAACGCAAAGCGATAGTGTCCGCGCCCGCCCGTTGCGTGCTGGAGCTGCTGCGCCTTTAAAGCTTTTGCCCTGCAGACAGACTACGATGGAAGGGGCGGAAAGGGTTGGGATGCTGTGAGGCCGCACACAGATACTCCACACAACCGTGGATAGATGGAGAGAAAGAGAGAGAAAGAACAAAGGCAGATCCTGGCACGATCACGCCTGCCCAGCAGCTATGCTTTTCCCGTTCTCGTTTTGCGCTTCGTTCGTTCCTGTCGGGGGAACACGCTCTGCGCTTTTGCGCTTTTCTTGTGTTTCTCTGTTTGCTGGCGCGAAGTGAGCTTATAAGAGCCACTCCAACACCATCCCTGCCCCGGCACCAGCCTTGCTGTATGTGCAAATCATGTTTAATCATAAAGATTATGTTTATTCTAACAAAAGAGTAGCCGAGCGTCCAGGAACCTACCGAGGGGAGAAAAAGCGGAGCTCCAAAACGGAGATGCCACAAGCAAAATTATAGGGTCGCGTGAGGTGCGCGCACACACACACACACGCGGAAACTCAAAATGGCGCAACCAGGGCTTGCCTCTGCTGTGTGCGCGATACGGTACGGTACTGGTCCTCGAAGGTATTCCAGGTAATGTCATGGGAATCGTGCGGAAGAAAAGTTCTTTGTTCTGGTAAATCTGCTAGGGAGATGATTGGAGGGGAGCATTTCTAATTCTATGTTATCGGGTATGGAAATGCGGGCCCAAGATCTTGCTCCAAAACGTAGAAAAAAAAATAATTTTATGGAAATTCTATTGCGGCGCCTTTAGGCGCCTTCAACATCTAGAATATTACAGCATTTCAAGAAACTGTTTTGACCAAACATTCCAAAATGACAGAAGGTCACTGGAGCAGCAGCTGCAGTTAAAGATACCATTGCGTCGAAATCGATGTTATGTGAGAGAAACGTTTCTAGGAGCTCTTCAGACAAATAGTTCCTGTTCTCCACCTTCTTATCTATCAATACACGCAACATATCGGAACCACAACTCTTCGGATAAGACGCGTCCCACAACGTACCAATCTACCGCCTTACTGGGGACGAAACGCACGCTCCGACTGTTATGTTTTGCAGAGCCCCCTTAAATACTGTCAAAGACGACGATTGTTATCGGTTTGGCTAAAGGTATTTTAGAAAGCCGTGTCCAACCGGTGGAAAGGGTTACAGGCACGACCCTAGACCGCTTCGCCCAAGGTGTACACACGCACTGTTTACTCTGCTGTTTATGCTTCGGTGCGAGCAAACTGATAAGACGTGGAATACCTTTAGCATCGACCACCACCGATCAAAGCGCATCGATTGTTTCCTTCCTTCCTTCATTTAATTCTCCTTCCCTGGTTCGATTCGAGGTTCCCGGCAGTCCCGATAAGTCGAACGGAGGTTTGGAGGATGGATAAGGGACAAACAACAAAACTGCTTGTTTGCATGCTCCCCAGCCCAGCACGCGGCTTACGCAAACTTACTTTTTCCCTTCACGAACTCGGACTTTTTCTCCTCGTGATGGCGCAGCTGCATCTGGCGCTCCATTTGCTGCCGCTGCCGGTGCTGCCGGTACATCTCGTACCCGGCCCGGGTCGGCACGGGCAGCAGGGCGACGAGCAGCAGCAGCCCCACGGCCAGCAGACCAACCGGACCGGCCAATCTCGGCCAACTGTAGCACCGCATCGTCATCTTCTGCTTCATCGTGTCCACATTTCCTGCGTGAAACGGGAATGGAGAGATCTGCTCCAAGTCCACCGTTTTTGCTTTGCGTTCTGTCACCGGTGGACACTCATAGCGAGTAGAAGCGAGACTCCAATGTCCGGCAAGCGAGCACCGGGAGATGGGATGCTACCGGAGATTCTGGAAGCAACGGTACGACGTAGAACACAGGCACTGCACAGACCGCTCTTCTTGAATCTTCTATTTCCACTGCTGATGGAGAAACCTCCAAGATTTTAGCACTACCCGCTACGCGTTGTTTGCACGATATGATGTAATGACCCTTCGACAGCGACCCGACTAAAGATCAAATGCTCACGAACTATTCACACTTGGCTATTGCTTTGCAGCTGCCTGTTACAGCTCGTGTTGCCCGCACGGAACAAAACAAACACACTGCGCATTTGTCACGCCAAACAGCACTTACGACACGGAACGGAAACGCTGAGAAACGTTGAGCCGCTTGCAAGACAACCCTCGTAAACCACCCAAGCCGGCGACTATCGCCTCCACACAGCTCCACAACTCTACCGAGCGCACTCCACTTCAACCCGCACTATCCAACTGTTCCGCGACGACACTCGACCGAGCGCCAGAACGTGCTCAAGAGTCGAGTTTTGAATTCCAAGCCCAAGACTCCCCGTTTACCACACAATCCTCGTGCCGTTTTTGGGGTTTGGAGATGTGCGCCCGATGCTCCTGGTAACATCTGACAGGAAAACCGCACAAACCACACACTTTGACTTCCCTTTATGTGTGTATTTTTTCTTGAAGAAGTCGGGAAATTGATCCAAATTCTTCACAGCCACGGTGCACAGATTGTTTCCACTCTCGATCTGGGTGTTTTGGGGTCCCGGTGCCCTTCCTTTCCCCCCTTTTTATGATAAAACACTTCTTCAAGCCGTCACCCAACCAATGTGCGCGCACACCCGCAACACGCCACACGCAAATACGCAACAACGGAAAACCACCTGCGCACTGCTTAGCATCCGAACTCGAAGTGAGAAGCAGTCGCGTAAGAACCAGGTCTCGTCCACACACACGCCACGCCATAACAACGAGTTTAGTAACAAGCGCGCGCGTGAGTGTGTGTGTGTGTGCAAGAGTGTTGGTGACGGGGGTTTGCTCGTTCCCGCTCGCTCCCGTGGGTGAGAAGAGAGCGGACAAATGTTTTGTTATTGACGGTGGTGAGCTTTTAGGGGAAGCTTGCGACACCCCGGGAGAGCATAAGATTTTATGCTGCCGAGAGCATAAGACTGAAAGCTTTTTGTGTCCACGAGGACGTCTGTTAAGAAGCTCTATCTTTCGACATGAGCTAGTAGTTTTATTGGGTTTTTAGATAATAACTTCAATTATATTGAAATAATTAAAATCGAATTCTTAAATATGGCGATCGAAAATGGTCTATAGATCCCCGTTGCTCGATCGCCATTGCTATCTGACGGTGAGAGTGCTTGAGAGCGAGAGAGAAATTCCCTCCAAACGGCACCATGTTGTCGACCATGTTGGTTTTTACAAAGCTGTGTGCGTTGCTTGATCGCGCTGCGATCGAAGAACTCCTGCCATATGTATTGGTGCAAGCGATCGGTAGGCAATGCCTGCCTGGTCCGTTTTATTGCACACTCAGCGAGGGCAAGGCTTTAAAAATCACATGCCTAACGGGGCTGTTCTTCGCTTATGATTACGATTACACTTCAGGACACACCGGGCAGGAGCATACCAAGACACACACACACACAAATACAAAGACACACGGGGGGAAGAAGGTGCTAAGTGTGTGGACTGTAACAAGATATGGGCAAAGTGTAGTCGGGAGGAACACAGTTAAACGCAAAGCAAACCCTTTAGCTCTGCATTTTGCGCCTCGCAAGTATGTTCCACAAATCTTGGCTTAAGCGATCGCTCGCTCCAGAAAGAACAGAGAGAACTCGCGTCCAAAACGCCTCCAGGGGGGAAGAGAAAAAGCGAACCACAGAAAGGGAACAGTAACGCAGGGCGTTTGTGCGGCTGTTGGTACTTTTTGCGAAAAAGTAACAAAACAATACGCTTGCCGCCAGTCTGCTGAGTCAGGTGACAGCAGTGCCGAACTATTGCGAAAGAGACACGGCAGAAAAAAAAAAATAGGCCCAACGACATCGAAACTGCGTTCCAATCTTCGTACGGAAGTAAAGGCGGCGAGGTGGCGAAAGACACGCAACTGACCATGTTGTACAAGTGTCGAGCAGTTATTTGAAACGCAAAACAATCCCCGGCCACGGTACGGCCGCTCCAAAACATGCTGTTGTTTGTGTGTTTTCTGTGCTGTGGGTGGGGGGACTTGGTGTTGATGCTTTGCCAGAGAACCTAGAGAGGAAAATAAAATACAATTGTGATTGTTCCCTCACACAGAACACGGCCACACGGTGACACACTTTGTGTGGAAAGGCGGTGGCTTTTTGTTTTGCACACGGCTTAAAGTCGGCGCAAAAGCACACAATTTGCAAAAAAACAGTAAGCAAACAGTGCGAGTTGTGGTTGCAAGTGTGTCAGTTTTTTGAAAATAAAAAATACGTACAGATTGATTTGATAAACTACGTTTATTTTGGTACGAATAAGGCTATGTTACTACTTGAACGGATCAGTGCGTAAAATTGTGAAATAATTAATTGGAACTGAAAAGCGATCATAACCGTCAACCAGCTACTTGATCGTTTTGTCCTAGAGATAAAAGAAGGGAAGGGAAGAAATAGAGAGAGAGAGAGTGAGAGAGAGAGGCACAAAAGGGGCAGAAAATGCCAACACCGAAAGCTTCCCGCCCTGGAACAGGGTGAGTGAAACGGAAAGCATAAAAATGCCATCACATTATGTTGCCAGTCGAAAGCTGCGGTCCAGAAACATCTTGCCATAAGCAACCCTTCGCGTGTGTGCATGTGTGCGTGTGTGTGCTCGGTTAAGCTTTTTTACCACCCTTGCCAAAGCTTCCAAACCATGGCAACGACGAGCGATCGTCGAGTGTGTGCGAAACCAATACAGCCTCACCGGGAACGCCGTCTTCGAGATATCTTGCCCTGTGCGTTCAAAAGCGTCCGTGTTTGTGGCGGCGGCAACGGCGGTGGATTATGCGAAGCAGTTAAGAAAACAAAAGATATAAAAACATAAAGTCAACATACGACTACCACCACACACACACACTCGAATGAAGGCACACACACATGATGGCTTGCATGCTGCGGTGGCTCAGATTACGCGTTGCGAGATGAAGACCGGTCCTCAAGAAAGGCAAGCGGTTTGTCGTCGTCGTCGTCGTCGTCGTCGTCGGTTGTACCATTCCCATTTTCCAAACACCTTTCGAACGTTTCGAAAGGGGCAGATAGAAACAGGTAAATCCGTCCGTGCTGTGGGCAGGTCAGGAAGGGGAGGAGAGTGTGCGCGCATATCTCTTTTGAAAATCCGTTCCGTTTAAGCCTTTCCATCGCCAGGCGAACGGGCGTCCGAGGCGGGCTCTTTCACTTCGGGCGTGTGTTTCTCTGCACACTGTCGCTGTAGCCCTTTAGCTGTTTTTGCTTCCACCCTGCCCTGACATCACAGCATCACTCTAGCTCTCCCCGCGCCAACACGCCGAGAGAGATGGAAGGGGAGCTAGCTAAAGGTGAAAGAGACCGAGCGGCTCGATCGAGCGAACTGTACACAGAACGCCGTCACGACCCTTGCAGCTCGACCCGTTCGATCGGAATGTTTGACCGTAGCCCACCCCGTCTTTCCCCACATTTCATTTCACTCTAGCGCCCCGAAACGAAAGCTGACCGTTGGGATGGCGTCGCGAATGCAAAGAGCGTCGCTCCGGTCATTCTGCGTCACTGGCTGCCACCGCCAGAGCGAACCTCAGAAATTGTGCCAGATTAAACTACCTCGGTACGATCATTTCAATTTCCAACATTAAATATTTGCACCGACCTGGTGGCTGGTGACGCAGTTTGGCCGATGGTGACTTTATTAAACGGTTCGCACGTTCGGCATCCCGGCATTCGGCAAACATACGTCCGGTCAAACATAGTTTTATCGCACACCGAACGCAAACGGTTATCGCGCTATCGGGGAAAAGCAAATGGGACTGTGGTCGGCCGATATTCAAATACAAAATGCGCGTACCTTAGAGCAGCCCACCGAGAAGTTCGTTAGACTGCGCGGTTTACACAAATATTGATATGCTTACGGCAAAGCGAACGGCTTGAGGTTGGTCAATGGATGGCGGTGCTAACACTGCTGCTGTGGGAATAGATCTTTGGTGGCAAAGAAGAGCACTGCACCGTGAAGTGATAAGCACTGTTTGCTTAAAAATTTTGTTCCGGTTTGCGTGCTAAATATTACATCTCCCGCTGGCACTTCTCGCTCGCAAACAACTAGCTGGATTGTGCAAGGTTCGTATGAATTTATACAGCTGCAGAGTGTTTAAATTGGCGGTTAAGCTTCTGGTGAACTGAAGGCATTAAAACATGCATTAGAGGATGTTTTTATTGGGATTATAAAATAAAGCTAATGTTTGCTCAAGGTGCCAAGTTGTGGAGTACGTCAGGGGCAGGTTAATTCAAAGAACGGTGTGAAATATGACAGTTATGTAAAAAGCCGCAATATTTCATCGAGGCTACACTCAGGCTTAGATTTATTTGATGATACTTAATAATAATAAATTGATTTTCCCGGTGTCGATAGTACAATTACATTGCGATTTGCAATTAGCTAGCCTAGTGCTCCAACTTCAAAAAATCAAAATTATCTTCCCTTTAATGTTTCTTATCTTATAATTTTTGTTAGTTTTGTTTGACAGTAAGTTCCAAGTATCACTCAATACAAATGTGAACCGAATTATTCTAGATAAAAAAAATTCTAGGCAAGATAAAGATAAGATGTATTTCATTCTTTGACATAACTCTTCATGGCTAAAGTAATTTAATATAGTGTGACGTTTAATACAACTGATCGTTTTAAAAATGTTCGACTGAAATACATATAATTTTAGAGTCTCGACTTTACTTTATTTTTTATAAAATTGACAGGAACTTTAGATGATCTTAAGCGCAACTAACTAAAAACTTATCTTAAATGCAACTGATTGAGTTCACAGCTGCTTTTAAATTACTGCAAACATATAATAATTATATAAAGAAAATCTTAGAGATTTTTACTTTTCTCTTTTAGCAGTGAGCAGTTTGTTGCAATGAATAGAGTTCCATTTTGGTGATCTATCTACCTATCCACAAATTGAGCAAACCGAACTCTCCTGCAATCTTCAAATGCAACCTGGGAGCTTCGTCTATTATTCATAGAACACAACATTTATTTAAAGTATTTAGTGTTGCTTTTAAAATACATTAGTGTGGTTATGTTCGGTTCAGTTTATATTAATGTGTTTTGTAATTGTTCTTAGCTTTTCTACATGTTTATTATGTACTAAGTCAAGTATCGTGGAACCCTTGACTTAATAGTAAGATATCGCAACATTATGTTTAAAAGATTTACATAGTTTATGGCTAAATTGGTATATACATTTCTAGACATAAAACTTGATTTTGTCTATTATAGACTGTTAAACTAACTGCTCGTTCGAATTTCTGCACGAGTCGAGCAGTCTTATCAGCGGATGGCATAGTTCCAAACTACATACGCGGGGATCATAAATGAGTTAGTTGTAGTTAGTTAATTCGAACGAAGAAAATAGTTTTTTCTCTCTCTTGAAAGTATGAAAGAATATGATAACTTTAAGGAGCGACAAAACGGAAAACATCATAAAAACTTAATCTGAATATTCCGCAAATGAACAAAGGCTAAAACTAAACTTATTAAAATAAGCAATTTAAAACTTATGTTAACTAATGGAAATTAAACTTTTTCTTCAAAACAGGCCTGTATTCTTGTGCAATAAAAAAGCAGGTTCAAAATGATTCCGTTTACTTTCTGTGCCCTATCGTTTGCGTTATCGCGGTAACACGACTCCAGCAAATAATTTATTTGGCAAAACACGTGGAGCTTTTTAAAATATCTTTCATCGATTAAGCGAAAAAAAATCAGCCCTCATTGCTAGCCTCAAGTACATACTGCGCTCGAATCGCCAACATTATCCTTATGCCTTTTTCCATCCGCCGTAATCGCATTACAGTATCTTCCAACAGCGCAACGACTCTTGTCCCATTACTGTTTCATGTTTTTGTTTTTTTTTCACTCATTCTCTTTAATGTCCTCCACACATTCTTCCACTAAAGCTGCAACCACAAAAAGAAACAAACTTATCTTCCACGAGCGGCTCGATTTTGTTTGATAATTAAAATTCTTCCGTGTGTGAGACGGGGGCATGTGCCGGTGGGCTGAGGCTCAAAAAACTACAAAACCAAACACCGAAATGCTTCCATCCCGCGACAAGTATGCAAAGTAAGAGGAACGAACGAGCGGCTATCGGTACTGCGCGTCTTGAGCGCAACCTTGACGGCACAGGCCGCGGGTGGGAACAAATGCGTAAAAGGGCCGTGAGTGGTAAAACACCCAAAGAACAGCGACATCAAGACAAGACCTGCTGGAAGCCTGGTGGAATCCAAAGTGCCGAATTAAACTCGAAAGTTTTTTTATCTGTTGGCTTTAGCTGCTGGTCCCAGCGTCCTGGCGTTGAAACCTTACACCAATTTATTAATTTGACGACGGCAATAAAGTATCGAAATTAATATTTTTCACCCGGTTCGGCGCTTATCTAGTTTGCTGGAGCGCTCGCGTTACCATACCGTACCGTATAATCCTCGCATGGGTTTCTCGTGCCGTGGCAATTAGCGGAACGAGACGGGAGGGATCGCGGCACCGTGCCGCGTCGGTTATCGGTTGCGTCTCGTCCGCCATTGCCAGTGTGATTAAAAAAGGCCGACCGGTGCGGTAATAATTCACCCAAACGCGCTATACGATTCGATCGAAGATATAGAATTGCATATAATTTGCACGGCGTCCGATACGCTTCGCTGTTTATGCTGTTTTTGTTTCTTTTTTTTAGGGAGGCTTTATCACCGTGTAGAACGTGTTATTTAATCACCTGTCCGCGCGATGACCGTTTCACAATTGTTCTGAAGACAAACCGCCCCATCTGAGAAAGAAACGAAACAACGAACAGGTTGTTTTCGGTGGGAATGAGGATCTTTGGAGGCTTTAGCGGTGGTCCTTAAGCTTCCCCCCGAAAAAAAACAGCCAGCAAGGTGGCGATGGTGTTGAATATGCAAAAACCGGTGCGAAACCGAATGACAGTTTTGTTGTGCAAAACGATATTGCCAAACCGAGTATGGTGCGCTCGTCGCTTGCTTTCTTTCTTTTGCTCCTTTTCGACTGATAGGAGCCCACGGGCCCAAAGCCCAGGCTCCGGCTGTTTTGCACGAGCCTGGACCGAGAGCGCCAAAAGCATGGCGAATACGATTAAACCACACAAATCATGATCGGGCAGGAGACTGGCTTTCCTACCGGGGCGCCCAATCTTGGCGCAAAGTCACCCGCTTGTGGCTGGAATTTTTCGTTGGAAACGTCCCGAAATGGAATTAATTAGACTTCCAGGGCCAAAATGGGAACGCTAGTGGGGCAAAGGAGAAGAGGATGTTGACGACACACAGAACGGGCTCTTCTTCTCGTTCGACGGTCGTAAAGTTTGGATCCGCGGAATATGTGTGTCAGGCGATTGTGGAACGCTTTATCAGCATTTGAGTGATTAGCTAAGGCTAATGTTAATTTATGGAAAGCAGAAATAAAACTTTTTTTTTGTGGGAAATCACGCACCATAAATGAGAGAAACAGGAACCGTGTCGTGTCTGCAGACTTATGATGCCGTCCAGCAAGAGTAATTAGTGTGAGGAATATATTTTTTAAATTATTTGTATACAAAACTGTGTTCGCTGAAAGCGTTCTTCCTAATCCCTAGAAAAACATCCGTCACCTTGACAGAGTCTTGGAAGACTCCTTCTTGCTGACTTTGCGGACAGTGCGACACGTTCTCTGGTGGCCACAGTGCCACGCACTTGCACCCGTCATGGTTGCCGTCAACCTACCAACAAACTGACCCCACAGAATGTGTCGACCAAGCAGAAAAGCAAGACATATACGCGAAAGGCTCTCGTGAGCGTTTATTGCTCACACTGTCGGAACAAATTAGTCGGATACGGTCGCAAACGAAACGAAGCTGCGGTCAACATCACCTTCAGATCGGTTCGGAGATGCGGTTTTTCAGGTTTGAGAGTGCTCTGATGGAAACAAAAATTCGTGCTTGATGGGGGATGGCAGAGAGTGAACGGGGAGCCAAAATCTGCCGCACCGATATGGCGACTAATTCGATTGGAGCCTTTCCAAACACACACACACACACACACACGGGTGTCGTCGGGGGAAAAAGGCTCATATTACACGCCTGTCCGGTGGGAAACATTTCTCGCGAGTGGCCGCTTCATTTGGTTTGTAGTGGCGTTTTTTGGTTTGCTGATAGCATTGCAGAGCGCTATGGATTTTAATCGTCCCTTGGAGCGACTAGAAACCCTCATTGGAGAGCTTTTCTGGGAGGGGTGTAGGAGTGAGGAAGCGAAACATTTTAATTTCTATCACCCTCCTGGGCGCTCCTCGACGATTGTTTCATGAGGTGGACGAGTCACCGGCACGGTGCTTCGTTTGATTTGACGTTTTGATCGTTTATATTTTGTAGTCTCTGTATTGAAGAACGAAACCAACCCATTCTAGACACTGTTGGTACGGTCGAAGAGACAAAAAAAGGCCAGCTTATGGTAATGAGTAATCGGCAACGGCCAATGGTTTCACGTTGCAACGTTCGCTTAGACATACTAGGACATAATCTTGACAAAGCAGGGAATGCTTTCGAGCGGTTGGTTGAGTGACTTGAGGAGTTTTAACAAAATAGTTTTGGAATGGTTTCTTGCTTGCTTGTTTCCTATATGACATTTTCATTTGTTTTTAGTTTGTTCTATTTTGAAAAAAAAAACACGAGGCTAAGCTAGGTTGTGAATTAATTGAAAAGGAATGAAAAAATCAATAAAAACATTTAAAAGAACTGGCATCTAAATAGCTAAATAACATTCTATGATAAATGCTCTAGATCTTGGGTAGAGTAAAAAGTAAAATGCTTTTTCTCAAATGGTACAAGAACCGTTGAGGGTCAATGTTTGTCTGAGACACAAATGGAGCTGCCTATCTGTGCCTATTGGAGTACTTATAGTAGGAAGATCACTCCTCCAACCGACCACTGTCTACTGGAGACTTTAGATCAGGTGATAAAAATGATTGTTGTTTTAAAGTTTTGCAATAGAAAATCAACTATAACCTAGAACTACAACGACATTTTGAAGAACTTCAAAACGTAAGGAAGCAATTGCTTAATGTTTCGAGTGTTTCTTAGCTTGATACTGTAGATAAATCGAGTGTTATAACTTGCATGTATTACACTACTATAAGCATAACCAACTCATCCGGATAGCTCAAAATGTCTGTTGAAAGTCTCAAAGTTGTCTAGATCGGTTTACTGAGCGCCCAAAGTGTATTAAAAAATGCACTCAAATTACATCAAGTAGTAGTAGTAGTAGTATAATTTTTTATTGACAAAAAAAATATTTGTCAGTGATACGACTCAATAGTCGAGATACAATTAATGG
The DNA here is from genome assembly GCA_000349105.1 of Anopheles epiroticus. Classification (NCBI taxonomy): domain Eukaryota; kingdom Metazoa; phylum Arthropoda; class Insecta; order Diptera; family Culicidae; genus Anopheles; species Anopheles epiroticus. The sequence continues at coordinate 142,430 of KB671478.1, read as the reverse complement.
GTTCGATTCCTATTCTTTCCACATTGATAATTTTTTTTAAGCTTTGCCGATTTGAAAACTAAAATGTTTTAGATGTAACTTGCATAATATGGGAAAAAATGAAAAAAAACCCTAGAATAATTACATCAAGTACATTTGCGACTAAATTTCTTTTTATCGCAAGCAAAAGAAAGACATCTTCACCACAATACTGAAAGTATTTCAACTCAATTGTGGTATATCTTCCTGATTAATAATAAACACAAATTAAATCCATTTTAATTGATTAACTTTTGGAGAGTCATGGCATTCTTGGCAAGTCTATAATATGAAAATCCTTACAATAATGTATTGGATGAAAAATTAGGTCTCTTTTAGAGTCTAGATTTTCTTCAACAATCTTACCACTCAGTTCAAATGAGTATCATCACCCAACTTTCTCCTCGATCCCAAATTGACAAATGCATCACAAACTTCGATTACCTGTAGTAGAGAGAAAGAAAGAAAGAAAATTGAAGGATGAGTTCCATCTTTAAGCCTCAACAGTTTAAATAGAGCCCTCACTTATCTGCTCCCTATTCCCCGATTCTCCGGTAAAACAAAGGCATGCTAAATTGAAAGTGCAAATTTTCACGCATGGCGATCGCAGAAACGCTTGTTCCAATGGCACAAACGCTACAACTTTTGCTCCCATTTTTTCCGGTAACGAGAAAGCGTAATGACTTAATCGGCCACTCCACTAAACAGTGTCAAGTTTTGACAGCTTGCAAGCAGTACGATCTTCTCCGATTGGCAACATCATTTCACCGCTCGGTGCAGATGGTTGTCGGGAGCGGCGAGCTGCTGCTTCTCAAACACCGTCTGCTGGCACAGTCCAAGATTTTACCCAGGGGAAAGGGGGTAGCAGAAAATATATGTGTGGCCGTGCGTGTACCGCTTTAACAAATCAGTTTTATTGTTTGATTTTAGGGGAAGAAAGAATTGTAGCTTAAATGGGAAAGAGGATGGACCGCAATTTATCCCATCAACCTGTTGCTTCAAACAGGTGACTTTTATACTGTGGGGGTACAACAAAAACAACGCCCCGTATTCGAGCCGAGCGGTTGAGAGTGAATCATAAAAGATGCAAATTTTACTCATCCCATAGTTCAAGAATGGTGCTTTGCCGCCTTCGCCGTCATGCGCGCCGACGTCGTCCTGAGGATCCTCCCGGGAGGATATAAATGCAGGATCGGTAAAGGTTTATCGTTTTATTGCAACCTGCCAGCTAGTGGGTAATGTGTTTGCAGTGCTTTTTAACAACAGCAAAAAAAAAAACAACACAAAAGTTGATATGTTTGCTGCAACTGCAACGAGGCATCAATTAGCCATATCTTTACGAGCAGATTGCAGTGCCGAGGGATCCGTTTTGCCCCTACTGTACATCAAGGCGTCTGCCAGAAAGCAAACAGAAAGCAAACGTCGGAAAACAGAAGGTTGAATTATTGCTGGAAAAAAAAGGAACGCGCTACACGGGTGAACATCGACAGGACCGTTTGTTTCGCACCGAAGTGGTAATTTAATCGAGATATAAAACAAAACAGTCTTTTGTGGAGGGTAAAGTCTAGGCGCTGTGGCTCGGACCAGCGCGACGACCGACCTCCGACGCCAGCGCCGGATATTATGAAACTTGCCGTATCAGCAGTATGCCGTGCTTTAGCAGTTGAGGTTCGGTTTTTTTTCTTCAATTGAGTCTATTCTTAAGGGCTGTTGCAAAAACATCGAACCCGCCAGAATGGCGGCCAACGAGTGTCTCGCATGAGGATGTGATTTACAACACGATTTATTCGGAATACGTTGCATGTGGTACGGTGTCGCGTTCAGCTAAGGGCAGACGAAAAGGGTGACTAGGCAGAAAAAACAGCCCGCTGAATTTGATTTGATCCACAAGAAACGTCACTTTTGCAACGAAGGTGCATAAACCTAACGGAAACGGCGCTCGAATTAAGGCCGGAGTTGCGGCTGATGTTGTGACATGGTGGCAATTCGCCCCGCGTATCGGCGTACTATACCGTTTGCAGAAAATTGTTACTCCCACCAGCCACCAGCGGGCAAATAATGTGCTGTTGGTGTTGCGCCGAGGGGTGAAATTGTTGGCAATTATGTGCAACGTGAGGGAAACGCGCGGGAAAACGATGCAGAGTGTCAGTGTCCGCCCGCAGGTCAGGTGTATCAAACAAAAATAAAACGGATCGCTGGGAATGTCCGCGAGTGCCTGTGTGTGTGTGTGTGTGTGGGTGTGTGCGAGCATGTTTAATCAATTTGCTGATGCATTTTTGCAGCGTGTGACATAAAGCGATGATTGTTTTGCTGAGAAATTGTTGTTTTGTCGAAGAATTGAGCTATGCAAGTCAGTAAATTAAACTGTTAATAGTTTGTTTTATGATAAGGAAAACAAAAAAAACACACAATTGCGTTTTAGAAACCAATTAGTGAGCAGCGAGTGAAGCACGATTTTTCTAAATTAGGAACAGAAATAGTCTTCTCTGTTATACGAACTACGAGATTGTTGCATAAATGATGATTTAAATGATTGATTTCTGTTATCATATAAAATTCCCCTCTATGCTCTTTACCTCTGTACGCCCCGTCCCGTCGTCTTCACCATCGTTATACCTCCTCACCGTTCGGTTTTCGCCCAGAATGAAGCTTGGCTTGGGGCATGTATTTCATTTAACCGGCATCATAGACTTCCATACTACTTTATCTACGTTTCGTTCCCAACATTTCGAATCTTTCTTGTCATTTGTCAGTGTCTACGTTTTAATCCCATACCTAATTTTACTTCCTTCCTTAGTATTTAAGATAAGATGTTTGGCTAAACCCACGGAAAATTTAAGAAAAATAAATAAATAAAATAAATATAAAAAAGAAATAAAGTAAAAGTGAAACGAAGGGCCACAAAATTGTGGCATAACAACAAAACGCATCCAGTGGTATTTGTGAAACGAAATAGTAAAATAATAAAATGTAACCACGATTGAAAAAAGAGGAACAAAATCATTTAAGTTCTCAATAAACATAAAGAATAAGATATTTAAAAATATTTTTAGTAGACAGTAAACATTACAAGTATAAACAATTAATGCAAATAAAATAAACAAACTTGAACGCAAAATATGAAAAATAAGAAATTAAAAAAGTCCTTAAACAAAAGGTGTAAATTAGAAAATGAACAAAACAGATGGTATTAAAAACTGTTTTTAATCCCGAGTAATTGACATTTTTTCTTAAATTACACAAAGCGCTTATAGAGGCAGGAAAGACAAAGTAAACTTTACTCATGAAATGGTTTTTGAAAACAATACGAATTTTGGAAACAACAATACATTAGTTTAAACGAGTGCAATAAAATTACTTCCAGCCGATGAAAAGGGCTCATGAATACGCATCCCTTAAACTCCACTTCGTTTAAGCGATTCCTAATAAACGATGTTCCTTCATTAGATGATCCCTTCACCTCCGTATCAGATCTTCTTCGCCAGACTGGACACTCGCACGCACCCAAAATATTTCCTCCACTGTCATAACGTTGATTGCGTTTAATATCGTAGAATCAATCTTCGCTTTCCACCATCCTTTCTGACTCTGATTAAAATGTAGTCCCTCCCTTCATCCCTCCTTCCAGCCAACTACTGGCCTTGGTCCAGGGTCAGGGCAGAGTCCTTCTCGGTGGTGCGTAAGAACGGGTTACGCATCACATCACGCACCACTCATATGCATATTCTAGGTGGTGGTGTGCCGTGATTTTCTGATACGAATGTTCGACCTGTTCGATTTTCTCAAACCAGTTTCCTAAGGGCGATTAACCCCCCGGCCGGCCCGAGGGTCCCAGGGTGGAACGTTTAAGCTGTGCACCAAACGCCCGTGTCCCTGTTACAAGCATTTCACCTGGCCAGCGCCCACATTCGAGCGTAGTTCGAAAATAAATTAAAAGCATTTAATTATGAAACGAAAACAAAACGATCGCCCGATAGAGCGTCGATCGATCTGTTGAAGAAAGCGCAGAAACGAAACGAAGGGAAGGAACCGTAGTGTAGCCACCTATCTCCTTCCCCCGTGGAATTCGAACCAGTTAATTTATAGTTCATGATTTCTCTATTTTCAGCCCATGGATACGTTTTGTTCGACGCTTTTCCCTGTTGCCGTTGCTTCGTTCTTGCATTTCCCGTCTTTCTCTCTCTCCATGAAATCTTCGGAGGTAGGCCACCCCTGCCGCCAGCATGAAGGTTTCGGTCGGTGTCGAGCAATCGCAGCATCCATTAGAGCATCGACTGGCATGCGTTCCAAGCGTTCGTGTGCGTTGGGAAGACGAGTACCTTGGAACAGAGTCGGAAACAAACAGTACCAGCGCGCACACTGATTTAACTCGTCGCTAAATACTTGGATCACGGTGCGCACGCCGAAAATGGGTACAAATATTGAACCGAGTACAATATTTGCTTTCCCTCGTCGGGTCCCAGGACTAGTGGACGACCACGGGCGAGACTTCAACGCTGGCATAAGCCGGAATACACTATGAGCATACGTTCCTACCCTGCTGGAATGCAGGCGGTTATTGATAGGATAATATTATGTTTTACTTAAACTATGGACAAACGCACAATCGAGCGCACTCACACTGAAGCTGGACACGATCGGGACAAGGTTGTTGCGTAGCCCGAGCTTTGAAGTGATGCCGGGTGGATCGCCATTGGTTCGAAAAACAATTTTTCAAAAATGAACACGGCACCCTAGAAAGTTCGATCGCGAGTGATTAATGAGCGATTTGGGTTGGGTGTCGGCAAGTTTGGGTTTTGTTAGCAATGATCCAAGACAAAGAAACGATTTCGATGATGTATTTCTATTACCTTTAATGTTGCTATTTCCCTACGGAGTGTAAGCATTTGCTGTTGGTTTTCTTGAAGGGAACACGGCTCCAAAGGCAGGGTTTGGTGTCTAACAAGGCACGCGTTAACTAGTCACCATTACGCCTGTTGCATCGTGTGTTGTATTGGTTATGATCAAAAAATTCAGTTCAAACACACGCCGTTTGGATGACCACACCTAACAACATTGCTGGAAGAGATAGCCTTAGCTATTGAAGGGTGCAGTCATGTGTGAATGCTCCAAAGCCAATCAAAAGTGCATAAAATCGTTACCCATATTGCAGCTCATTAAGGTTTTTTGTATAAACCGTTTATGACCTTGATAGTTAATCAAGCTTACCTATTTCAGCTTTATTTTGTTTTTGTGCCAGCCTGTGTGTGAAACCATCTGCTATTCCTTATTTCATCTTCTCCGAGAGGTATGGAATGAAATGTTTTGGGCTCTTCCACCAACACCTCACCAATTGCGAGCGAGCGACCATTTAATTTTCCCAACTGTTGTACTGAACTTTTCGGAGAGCGTTTTCACGCTTTTCATAAATTTAAAATCTTCGCTTCCCCTCAACAACAGCCTTTCCATGGGAGCATGATGGGCAGCCGACGTGGGCCGTGATTTGATCAATCCTTCCTACCCTCCCGAACCCAGCAGTCTCAGTTCTGCACCGATTTCTTCGTTCGAAATATTCTTCTCGATCGCATTGGCGCAGTCTCACCTTTTCTCCTTCGTAACATCTGTGGATTCACACCGTTTAGATATCTGGCACAACGGTGCACATTGAGCTATACAGGGATGAGAAAACGCGCAACCTTGCACGGGAAAAATCGATTAATCACCCCTTGGGGTTTGCTCGCGCTGCACATTTCTAAGGTTAGGATCGGACCTACGTAACCTCTAAACTCAAACTTTACAGCCTTTTTCCCGATAATTCCTTCAGGTACTGCATCGAATGGTGTTATTGATCGTATGGAGAGCTTTCGAGGCAATTCGTAGCGATTGATGGGTGTGAGAGAATTTCCACTGAGCTGTTTTATTGAGAAAAGGGGCAAAGGAGAATCGAGAAAAGGGTACGACTGGTCAATGTTGGCGCTTCTAGGCACAAAAGGACCAAGGTAGAATCGCTATATCAATAGCTTGGCTTCAAACAAACCTCCATGCTTTATTTTCGATCGATAAGGGAAGAAACACTGAGCAGAACAACGAACATTAGGCAGAGGTATTGAGGAAAAGAAGAAGTGAAATCAAATGACTATCAAAGTTCGCCCCGATGCTACGAGCCCTATCTGCCATCAGGTGTGTCTAAGCTGCCACAGGCCTCGTTCTCTCCTACTATCCCGCTTTCCACCTCAATCGTGTGCGATCTTCTGCATACGACCATGAAGAGTTGTGGTGCCGTTTTGTCGAACAGAAAAAAAAAAACATTTATTATTAAGTGGGAAAGCTAAAAGCACACAAAGCGATCGCTTATCAAACATCTCCTCCAATGGGCAATGCCGAATTGTCGGCCACATTCGTCCACAGTGTCTATCGGCCACGGTCGATCGCGATGGCTGACTCGTCAGAATCGAGGCCTGATCCGAAGTTCGCCAGCCACTTTGTTTTGCCGCTGGGTTGGTGTTGGTGTAGCATGATACCAAGAGATGGCGGCAGCTCGACCAGTTCGCCACTTTCGGTGGGGCTGATACTTTTCATCTTCATCTCCATCGCCGCGCGAGACCCAAGCAGATTTGACAGGTCCGCTTGCGAAGGCAGAAAGGAGGGAACCGAGCCGTCAACCCGTCAGCCCGCGATCGATAATGAAATGAGGCGTACGTTAAAACTGCATAAAAGCCTGCCAAATGCTAATGATCGTGGAGTTTGAACACTTAATGGAGTAGGGGCCGATAGGGGATGATAAAACGGTTTTTAGTCTTGCTGTTTTAAAGAACCTGTTGTAAACTCAAGAATGCAAGTATAAAAAAACATATCTTGAAGTTTCAAGTTAATTCTCAATTTCACATCCTCTTGAATCCATCAACAGGATACAAAAAAAAGTGGAAATAATAATCAGTTTTCTGTCGTCACTAATCCTGAAGATCATCATAGTGCGACAAAAACTGAGTCAAACCTCAATCAAAACCATCAAATCGCTCTTACATCCTTCAACAGCGCAATGGCAAAAAGGAAAAGGAAGTCTTCGGAGGGGTTTTCTTCCAGCTTCAAACGCATTGCCTGAAACCAATTTTAGGATGGATATCCTTTCCCCTCTTATTTTAGTTTAAAATGCTCTCCTTTTTAGGTTACGAATCCTTTAAGAAAAGGATCATTCCTCTGTTCTGTCACTTTTGTGCTAGGATTGTTGTATGTGCATGGCTTTTGTCCTTACGGTTGCCTGCTGCGTAACAGGCACCTGATCCTTTGTTCAACACTATGTGCCAAAGGTATGTGCTATCCGTCCGTGATTATTTTTACCTGCAGGACTTTGTCTTGCTCTCGCGGACACCATATTTGCTTTTGTTAGGCTCTGTTTGACTTCAGGAATTTCAGCTTTTCTTGATCTTTCCTTGCGCGCTTTAAAGTGTTAGGAGAGAATGATTTGATCGTTCGCTTTTCTGCAACATCATTTCATACTTCCAGAAATATTCACCTTTGTGGAAGGAATATATTTGAATATTGTGTGGTACAGCGCATAAAAACAACTTCCATTTGTGTGTATCATTTCTCAAGCAAATATTGACCCTCACGAATGACTCGCAGCTCCTCACCTCTGTTTCTTTCAGGCAGCATTGCGTCAAGACCTCACGAATCAAGCTTCAAAAGGTGAGAAAATTGGAAAAGCGTTACGGGCAGCACACATTTCGCGCCTATTGTTCGAATAACCGATCGAACGTATTGGAAGAAAACCGCTCCGAAAGTCGTTAACGCCATCGCGAGGATCTTCCCAAAGTGTGTATACGATTATCTAAACGGTGTGATCGGTACTATCGAGATCGTTGTGCTTGAGAGGGGGTCGTGGAGGCTACAACATATCACCCAGACATCGGTAAACGGATAACAAAACGCCAGCCCCAACAGGCTCCAGGGTGAGGTTGAAGTGCAAAAGCCATTAGCGGAAGATAATTATGAAAAATCATTTATTATACTTATCCATTTTCTCACTCACTCGCATTAAAACTGCACGTTTTCTATCTCTCTTTAGTTGCTCGAGACGAAAACGTACCTTTTAAATGTTACAAATGATTGTACCCACCTACCCACACTTTCCCCTTCTCGCCCGTTTCAAAACCATCCAACCGTTGACGTTGATGAAGTGTGGAAGAGTTGAAATGCTAAGCTTTGTGGCGCGATCGTGTGCCGGCTACGCAGATTTGCCCGATGGTTCTTGAGGCTCGCTTTTCAATCACAAACAGGTTCCACCGTTCCCGTGCAGAAAACCATCGAATCGAGACGATGATCCGAACCGCAAATAGGATTTTAATTCTAGCGATTGTTTTGGTAAATATTAGCTGTCTTTGGAGATACGGGTAGGGCTTGCCAAGAGTCAACAGTACGATCTTGACGGCTTGATTCGTTTGTGAAGATGATACGATAAATAAAGAGAAGCGATTAAAGCGGCAGGCGACTGGTTGCAGCAAAGCATTGACAGAAGAAATGATGCCTTTCTTCATTACAACTTTAAAATCTATGCATATTCATTTGATTTAACTCAACCTCTAAACAAAGATACACAGTTCTATGAGCCTCATGTCAATATACCCACCATGCTTTACCGCTGTTTTATGTTTTTATTGTGGTTCAAGAAATCGAAGTCGATAAACCGGTCACGATCGTTCGTCGCTGCCAAACTGTAGAACAGAATCTTTCTTGGAAGCTTCCAGCGTCGGTAATTTATCTTTTGTGGTTTTTAAAAGCCCACTTCTGCACATCCTCGCTCCACCCTCCCTGGCCACAAAAAATTTTTCGTTTGGAGGTCATCCTCCTCTTATCTGAAGTACCTTCGGTTATTCATTTTAAGGTAAGGTCACCGTGCCTTCGACTTTGACGTCGTGCCGATGCTGTCCAGTTTACACCGCTGCTGAGAATTTGCCTATCATCTCACGGACGATCTTACTCGATATTCGTGATGATTCCAGTCACGTCTGTTTAGCTGTGGAAGAGTTCTTGCAACACCAACAACCATCGATACAAGGAAAGTATTGAAATGTAATACCGCTTTGTGGTTCGTGACATAAATCATCCTTTTTTTTCGGGAAGCCTTTCGGGATAGAAGAGGTAAAGATTTTATCGACCAGAAAAGAGGTAATTGCGCTTCTTTAGTCAGTCGGTGCTCATCTATTGGCAGTACTCTCTCTATCTCTCTCTCTCTCTCTCTCTCTCTCTCTCTCTCTCTCTCTCTCTCTCATTTTCCAGCAGCTTGCTTACCATATCGATGTGAAGCTGGCAGCCCTTTTGCCTTGCCGTACATCCAGTAAACCATAAGTCAATCGTGATCATGATCACTCGCCCCGGTTTCTGCGAAGGTTATGCCCTGTTTGGCAGGCCGTTCAAAGCTCATCGTTTTCTCCCTCCCAGCGTGAGCGGTGCTGCCTAGGTCGGTCCCGCAAGAAAGGTCGTGCTTCGCCGTTCCAGACCTTGGGTTACGTCTGTGTAATACGTTTCCCATTAGCAACGGTTGTCAGAAATTTTAACGCCAGCCTCTCGGTCAAAGGCACCGCCCCTTTCTCGAGAGACCGTTTGCCAGGGTCGCATGTGTTATTCTAGGTCGTTTGCGTTTTGCCTTCGGTTCGTGCTTGAGATGCTGCTCTCAAGAGGGTGTCATGTAAGCAACACCTTTCAGAAGCTGTGCGGAGCGTTGCAATCATGCTGCGTCCCGATCGTAACCTCTTTGCAATACCCCCCCCCCCCCCATAGGAGAAGTGTTGCCGAAAAGTGGGATCAGTCAGGCAAAGGAACGCTTTATTTGTGCAAACAAGTTTTCGAGCTGATTATGACACCTTTTCGAAAAGGTGTCTCGCTTAAAGCGCATCCAAGTTGCTGGTGCTATTTTGATTTTCTGTTGACGCCACTAGCACACTAGCTGCAAACGCGTCGTTAAGGAACTGTTCAAAAAGTTTAAAAAACAGTTTCGACAAACAACAGTGACGGGCTGCCACCAAAGCCTCTAATCGATTTGATGAGATGTTGAAAACTGATTTATAGAAGTCCCCCCCCCGCCCCCACCCATCACCGAGACCATTGCTGATGTTTCTACAACAGGGCGTGATGGATTGAAGAAATGCCGCTCGCACCTCAAAATGGCCGATGGTGGCAGTTTTTGTTGTGTTTTGTTTTCGGCAAAAGGGATTTTAAATATCATGACTAATCAATATTTATTATGATGCCTCTGGGACAGGGACAGGTTCCAGAAAGCAACACCGACATGCGCCTCGTACTGGAGGAAGTGATTTGAATGAGGCGCTGACCAGAAGGAATGGAAGGATTCACTCACCGCACTCACCGCAGGACGGACTTTGGTGGTGGATCGTGATCTTGGCTCTCGATAACAGGTTCGCTTTAGTTGGGAAACGTTGGAGAGATGGGAGAGGAAGAGATTTGCTTCTTTCCATTGAGGAACGCTCAACTTTCACAACACGATGGTGTTTTTGGTTTTATTTCTAGCTTTTCATGTTTAAAACAACCTTTCTTCTGCACAATGTAAGTAAGTTTGATATCTGCACAGCGACAGGTAGTGTCAGTACAGTTGCTCCACAGCAAAAAAAAGCCTCCCAGAGTTATAGACAGACACCGAGAGAGAGACCACTGACCAGAAGATTATCATCAATCATTCCGCAGCAAACGGCGACGAGGGCTATTCAGACCCCATAAATTGAGGTTATAGCACAGTAACTGGCAAGAACCTGGCAAGGTTGAGCTCAACCAAATCACCACAGAGAGATAGTATGCAGATCGTGTAAGTGTGAAATCCTTTCCTGGCAAGAAGTGAAGAGAAAGAACTAAACTTGGAGGCAAAAAATAAAATAAACCCCCGCCAGTGCTTTATGCTTCTGCGATGGCAAGGAATCGCACAGAGCGGGCAAGATGCGAAAGTTGCAACATATAATTTTCATTCCTTCTCGCCCAACCCTTCCTCCATCAAACTTCTCGCCATCCCACGGGTCTGCACAAAACAGCAAAAAGGAGAGCGTGACAACAAAACGCAGCAAAGAGAAGATCGTGGAGTGCAAAATCACGTTTTTTCGTATTTTTGCAATACGATGTTCGTTCCCTTTTTCGCAATCTTGGTGCCTTTGGGAGGCCAGTGTCCCCAGTCCTCTCCCTCCTCCCTTGCCAGGTTTGTGGCTGTTTTTGGACAAAACGTTCGACAATTCGTAATGAGAAGCGCCAACAACAGAGCGTTGCAGCTGACGGTGGTGCTTTTGTGTACATTTTTCATCGTTCCCTACAGCGTACAAGAAAATGCTTTTTCAACCGTACATGTATGTGATGGAATTTTCACACAAAACGGTTCCAAAACTGAGCCAACATGAAAGCATATTCGCTGTGCACGTCCAATGCCCGAAGCATAAATGGAGCAGCCGAGCTTTATCGGACTCGTAGCGGCCCTTTATGCTTCTCGCCCTTGCTCCGATGGTGTTCCGCTTTTCGTTCCTTCACTTCCTTGGCCGCCAGTTGGTGCCGCAAAAAAGATAAACATCCCGCATCCCGATACACTTTGCACGATCGTGTAAGCATTGTGTAAATATGGAACCGACCGATCCCTTTTCCTCGTGCATCCCCTTCCTGCAGATGCAGTGGATGCAGCGCTTAATGAGGTATTGAATGCTAACGATTCCGTGTCGCTGATAAAGAGCGGGGCGCACACGGCGGGCTTTTAGTGCTTTTGATGTTTGGGTGTTTTGTATATTCAACTTTGTGCACTTTGTTTTACCTCACAGAATCATTCTCACTGGATTATTTTTGTTGCATTTTGTGGATTAAGATGGGGATTTTTTCAATACAGTATAAATAAACCACTAAACACAAGCCGGTTTTCCCTTAGCCAGATTTCTCATTAGAAGGATCGAGTTTTACAGATTCCTTTTAAAGCATTATAATCTTTGCATTTGCCAGAGCTTTATTTCCTTAGCTTTGCATAATTTATGGAGTGGAAGCTAACCTCAAATCCCTGTCCAACGCCGTCAACGGTCGTCGAATGATACCAGATTGTACCACCATAGCAGATATACACCTCTGCCGACCTCCGTCGCACAACATTCCACCCGACATGGATGATGAGGCGGAAAGAAAAACTCTTCTTCGGTGAGGATGGTTTTATGGTTTGCACTTTGGCGTGTTTGTTAGAGTCGTACAGTTCGTGGTGTATTTATTGTCCCTGCTTCAGAACCCGCTTCGCCACCTTGCAAAGGTGTGAGATGAGCGAACAGGTTGGTTGCTTTGGCTTTCCATGGCTGGCGAACTGGCCTCCATGTTCTGGATTGAAGTTTTCCCTCTTCCGTTACAGGAGGATGGTGGTACGTGAGGAAGCGAGGAGTTGTTTTATGACTGACTTTTAGTTTGATTTATTTTATTTTCATCTCACCTTTTACCCCCCCCCCCCCTCCCCTTTTAACACACGGTGAATTTGACGAACGAGAATTAACCGTGGATGATTGTCCGGTCTGGGCATGTTTAGGAAAACTTGGGAGTTGTTTGAGCTGTTCTAGAAACTAGCAGAACGGGATTCAACATGAGCTTCAATGTGTGATAGGAAGTGTTTTGTGGGACAATGTTCGAAAAAATTGCTTATTTTTAATGAATAATGGCGATAAATTAAGGAACATACGGTGTTTTTAAAATGAAACTTAAATACTTGCAGGTTCGTAAAATCTATAAAATTCAAAAAAACATTGACATATTACATAGCAATCAATCTTCAGATGCTATTCGTGCACTCTTTTTCGGGCATTGTTTCTTTTAAAAACAGCTAAGAAGTTTAAGGAAAATTTGATATCATATGATGAGTGACGATACCAATATTTTGTAAAGATTTTTCCTAATTTTTAGCGCGTTATGTTAGAACACAGTTTGTAAAACACCTTAAATTAAAACAATTAAAACCATATTAAAGTAACTTCATTGTTTTAACGTCTTCTGTAATTCTACCTAATGATCTGCTGCCTAAGATTTAGCTTAGTTTTAAACACATGAATCAACTTATGTGTTATGTTCATGAGACTGCGAGTGGCTATAACTGAAACCAGTATGGTAAATTTATTTAAATATACCCAGTTAGTAGGATAGGCCAGGGGCTATGAAAATGTTGCGGAAACATTCGTTGCTAAATTTTATGGACGAACTATCACTTTTAGTTGCCTAAACTTTCACTGACTGACGAACTGTCACTTTTAGAAAATGCTGCCAAACTATCTTAACATTATATTTTCAACAGATTTTTTTGCCTAACAGAACGATATTTTTTAAGTTTAAAGGAAAAATATTCAAGCGTGTTCCCGAAACATTTTCATTGATCAATCGCTTTAACTAATAGGGTATTTATGTTTTCAAAATAGAAAAGGATATTGTTCAAAGCCTGTACTTAAATGTACTAAACATTGCATACCATCAGGCGTTTGAAAAACACAGCCGCCTGTGTACCAAATCATCAAGCATTGCATACTTTTTGGCTTTAAGTTTATTACAGTAACAGACGGATTTCAGTAGCGTTACTATTTTTCCATCGGTGAAAGCGTTACGTGGCTCATCGCATACGCTTGAAAGTATGCAACTCGCACTGCACAGTTTTGTTTAGTTCACCCTGAATATAGGCAATCACATTAAAACCTGATTTTCTGGTTCGGAAATTTACGAGGGAGGAGAAAAAATGTCCGAACTCAATTTATCATCGTTTTATGATTTGAAACATTATATGACACATACTCATTTAGGGCCTCAATTCCAAGATATAACTCAAATCTTATTTGGACAAAATTAACATTAAAAATAAACATGTTTATCTTTTTCTATTTTTTTAACAATATCGTTAGAACAACAAAAGTAAAAGAAGCACAACCCATCCACGACTTGTTTGCGCCGTGCAAGAAGTGCTGACCCAAAAAAAAGTTGCTACATTGCAAATAATTATAGCCCAAATATGTTCGGCCCAAGCGATGCGTACGCGCATGGTACTGGCCGACAAAAATCATTGAACCTAGTTGGTGCGCATGTCAAATCAGCTCTTTTCCTTCAGCTAGTCGTTTCGATTGCTCAATGCCCCCGTAGCCTAAAATGTGACTGTTGCAATCGACGTGCATGGCAAGTGCGGTGAACGAATGAATTCCACAACGCGCTGAGGCAAGTGCTTGTGCTTAGTAAGGAGATTGTTTCTTTGTGGGGCTATGTAAAATCACTTCCTGGTGAATAAGGAATATTGACGCATTTATCATGTTTTATCTTTAAAAGGCGTTACGATCAAGTGTCGTACGTAGCGATGGAACACGATTAATGCCTCCTCAATTCTGTTTGCTCTTTTATCCTAAAAGAAAATACTTCCTAGAAGTCATCCTTCAATAGTTCTCTTTCTTATCCCACAATATGGTCAATAAAGGCTATTCGTCATGCTTTGTTTGCTGTTTTCAAGCGTCCAGCCATTCTCCGTCTTGTCGTTGGAAAATAAAAAAATCAACACAGACGTCATGATCGACAGCACCCATCAGCACTGGCAACCAGCTTCCAAAACATTGCACCAACGGCCAGCCCTGTGGGAACTGGGCGACTGCAGCACCCAACACTGTTACTTAACCTTTTGACAGACGCTAATTAAAACGGACCCGATCTTCAACAGAAAGCATCAGCTGCACCCAAGAGTGAGAGAGAGACAGGAGCAATCAAACGTTCGTCGAGGCGATCGGGCGTCGTCACAGTGTCGTGCCTTCTAAGCGTCTAATCGGTCCAAGACGAACCGTTTGCGACACGCTGCAGGGCGTAATTGATGATTCATCGGCATCATCGCAATCATCGGAGTGCGTGTGCATAACAGACAAATTAGTACGGGTGGTATGTTGGCTTGATTTGCAGATTGATGTGCCTGTTGGGCGATCGTTTGCTCTTGATTTAGGGGCTCAATTGGAGGGTAAGAACCCCAAGTAGACTGAGACACCACCTCTACGCCGTGTCTAGAATGAAGAACGCACAGAGGTTCAAAATATTTCTAAACGCTTTGCCATGAGAAACGGCCGAACTGCCCTTTTCCTGCTCCACGGTTTTTCCGTCCACTCAGCAGCACTAGCCATTAAAAATTACCCAAAAGCCCCAAAAAGATTTTCATTTTCGTGCATTTCTTTCATTCCATTTCCCATCTTCCTTCTACCCGTCCCGTCCCCCAAAACGAGGGGCAGGGGAAGCAGTTACGTCAAAAAACGAACCGATCGAAAGACTTCGACGCGAACCCTCGCAGAAGGAAACAGTCTCGCGATCGCTAATGTCTATGATTTAAATCCATCATGGTGCTGGGGATGCCGGACGAAAATATGCTTTTCTTCCCCCAAAAAAAAAAACCCCCCTCTTTCGCTTCCAGCATCGCTCGATCGATCGTATTCTGCCTCTCCCTACTTGTCTGGCAAGTTTAACGTGGTCGTGGCCAATCAATCGCCCGAGACCGTACCGGAGGGGGCTCCGTGCGTAAGCGAGGTCAATCGCGGAAGCTGCGGCCACTGGATTAACCTTCTCCGCTGGGCAGAGGCAAGGCAAGAAACACAATTCTTTCCACCCGACCCCATTAATCGACGGGCCGGGAATGGGAAGTGACCGCACGGGCCCTCAAGCCTTTAGCCGCTTTCCGTTCTAAAGCCCGTGCCCGTCGGGCATCCATCCATCCAGCCAGCGCAAACGAAAACTTCTTGGGAAAAGCACCTTCGAATGTCATCATGCTCGTTGGAGCCGCAGGCTGGGCGGGGAAATCAGGAAAAGAGGGGCAACAAATCATAGGGAGAATAGAATGGTAATTATGGCGAAAGAAGTGAAGAAGTGCGCGCGAGCCAGCCGCTCCAGGGCCAGGGAGAGCTATTAGGTGTTACAATGTTTTACCGGAGCCGATGAGGCTGGAAGAAGCATTCGCTTCCCGTTTGGAGGTTCCCTGTAGAACCTTAAGACATTAGCTCGGCAGGGTCATTGAAATGGGAAAGCTGATCTTACAGAGTGACTCACTTACGGACGTCCTGTCTGGGGAGTAAAAGGCTTTCAAACAACGCTGTCGGTTGACTCTCAACATACCTGCAATGAAAAATGAGCAACATAAAACATAATTAGAATGAATGTTTTCTACAACCACGAATCCGATGACGAATAGGGTCTTCCAAAACTGCAAAACTGATCACATCCAAACCGACGAATTAGACGGCGAATAGATTCTGTCACGCGATTCCCCGAAAAACAAAGAAGCCCAGAACAATATGTTCACCCGTCCAGCGTGCGGCACGCGGCCACAACCGCACATGATGAAAAATGGGGGACCCAACGGGCCCGCATACCAATTCACGCGCCCGAAACACTGACCAAATGATTCAATTTAGCTTGACGCCTGTTGACCGCCCGAAAACGCTAGGCGTTTCAATTTGTGACGGCTCTATTTTTAATTTGCACCACGCGAGTCTGCTGCCTCATGGTTCAGCCACTTCTAGGCTGGGTTAGATTCTTCTGTATGGAGCAACTCATAAATTCTCATCAGTAACAAGACACACCATAGGACTGGCACGACCTGGTAAAGATGGAGATGCTACTGGCAGCAGTCGTGAGACAACTGTTCACTTACGAATGAATGTTTTTGTTTCACAACGACGGTTGTCCCGTCGGCCAAGACCGCCCCAGAATGCCATTCGTCATTCGATCGATTGATTTTGTGCATGCAATAATCAAAGCATTGCATCCGTTTGCACCGTCGATAGTGGCCAGTGACCGTCAGAGTGCGGTTGCGTTTTGATTGCTTTTAATTGACATTATTTCGATATTCGAGGTGGCGTCTTGCGGTTCGTTATTGGCGGACGGTGGGACAGTGGGCGAATGGCTGCAAAAATGTGCAATCTAGTGCAGCCTGGTGCAAAAGGTCAATGCGGCTGGAATGTGTGCGGTCAAGAGGTTTTCTCCTGTTGCAGCAGTAAGCATCCGTGCGAAAGAATTTGCTTTACGAAAAGAATAACATGGTGAGAAATGAGCAGTATAAGAATTTATTTGGTTCAATCGGAAGCAATCTATTTAGCTTTAAATAAAATGAAAACATCGATCGATTAGAGCCATCCCGATTTGCGTATGAGATCTTGGTAAAAAACATGGATTTAAGGCAACTGATTGAAAACTCATAAATAGGGAACCTTACAAAGTCAGGAGTCATTGGCAGGGTGCTTCCAATCATAACCATTTCCAAACGCACGATGGGTCAAAGTAAACTCCCCCCCCCTCACCCCCCCAAACGGTCATTGTGCGCCCCTTTTAATCGACATTCGCTCCAAACATTCTCCCTATTTATTATTATTCAAAACAGAAATGCACCGTACTTCCGATTATGGAAAGTCGTAAGCCATACATTCGTTTATTTGTAGAGAATGCACTTTGGCCTGGGGCCCGGCTTGGACGGGGGGAGATTATGAAAATTAAAATATTATTGTTTATGTCTTTTCCCTTTCCCATCCCATTCTAATCTAAACAGTGGAAATGTAGGCCGGAACAAGGAAAAGAACACTTTGGGGAAGACGTTGAGAGCGTTTGGTTTAATTTGTATTGAATCCAATTCGGTTGGACATTACAAAATAAATAAATTAGTTTTCCATTGTTTGTGTGGGTGGTAATCAATTTGTTCACGCGTTTTCTTGTTTAAGCACATTTTTATGAAATGGTTCGTCCTTGAAGCTATTTGAGTTGATTTTTAATCGATTTGTTTTGTTTTAGTTGTTATCTTACACATTAAAAAAATGTTTCCTGTTTAAAAATCCATTGCATTAAATCCATTTGAATTTATAAGAACATGTTTAGGTAAGGTTTAGGTTTTTTGTGTTAAGAAGAGTCTTCAATATAGCTTAGGAACGTTTTATAGGTCCGTTATCTGATACAAAAATTAAATTTTCTTAATTTTGCCATTTTTCAAGAGTTTACACAGATTGTTGTATTATGTATTATTTAGTTAAGTTCATGTCCAACGCATCAAAATTCTAGGGTAAAGACGCACATTTTTGACATCATTTATCAGGTCTTGCCTCTGCGTCACCAATACATTACAGTACTTGTCTATGGATGACCTAAGACACACAATTTGACTATAAGCACTTTTTTTATTAAATCAAACAGGGTATTTATTGTACTGTTTATTTATTGACGTTGAATGGTTGATACATAAAATGCAGATAAATACTACATGAAATAATTACAAAAAGGACAATGACATTACAAAAATTAAGGCAATGCTTCAAACACAATACAAAATAGAATAACTAATCGAAGCTTTGAAAATAATGTACACTGATGCAGTAAACTTGAACCCGATTGAATTAAAAAAATTAAAACATGCATATGACGCTCAGAAAAAGAAAAAAATCATAACATCCCTTTTAAATGAAACCATAGAATAAACATATAAAAAACTAATGCATACAACATGAACAAAATGAATAACATTGATATTTTGTCATTTAATTTTTATTAAACGTGTAATTTTGTATATAACACGCTTGTTCATTAAAAGTCAGTTATAAGTATGCAAATGCAAATGGAAAAGTTTAAAACTAAGTTTTTATAGAATTATTTCAATTGAACACACTATTTTTAATTTTTAACTGGCAATCAGTAGTTTCCGAAATCACTGTCGTCCGCTAGATGCAGTCGTAAATTAATTCGCCGTTTTATCTCTTTTTTCACTTTCAATCTGGCTTCTCTATAAAGCACCAGGCACAATCTATCGCTCCTCCCTTTCTTCTTGTCTGTTGCCTCTTTTTTCTAAGTGTGTCTTTGTGTGTTTTTTTGCGCAAATCTAATGCAAACAACAAATGGCACACATTTGGGAGCGATTTATGCAACACCACTCACGGCCGATGTGCGAAATTCAAACTGTGAGCCGAATGGTGGTGGTAGGTAGGTAGAAGGGTTGCCGTGCACATCCTGCACAGCGAGACTTGAGCAAAAAAAAATTACCCTGCACACACAGGGCAGCACACGGACACACATGAAGACAGCTTGATCATCTCTTTTCGATCGTCTTGAGCCGGGTCTGAGAAGTTGGAGCAACATTTCACGAAAGACGTCAACCCTCGAACCTTTACCCCCTCCACCTTCGGTCCTGGAAAGGGGTAAGGAAGGGGGTGCAAGTGATGGGGTTGAGCGTACCAACAGCAACATATGGGCACATCTGTGCGGCTTCGGGACGGCACAACCACCGTGGTACCAGAATGTGATGGTGGAACTGTAAACAAATAAATAAGTACACTAGCCGCTGTGTGTACCGGCAAACGATCGGCACTTTTTGGTTCGGCCACAAACGGAAACAATGTACGCCATTGTACGAAAAGTGCTAGATGTTCAAGTTTTTTTCCTCTCTCTTTACTCAACCCGCATTGGTAGAAACGTTTCAGCGAGAAAAGCGGAGCTCGAGTTTTGCTTGTAAAATTAATCTGAACTGGAAAAAAGACTCAAATTAACACATCACAGGAAAGTGGGCGAACGTCTGAGCCTGCGAGAAACAGGATACATCCCAACAGAAGCATCCCAACCAGCATGCAGAAAGAAAGATTCAGACAAAAAACTGCCCGTGAGAAATCCTTCCAAGCTGCAGCAGGATCTATTCGAGCTGCGCGGTTGAAGACGAGAGTAAAGAAGGATCCCTTTTGTGCCCTGTACAACACACTTCACCCACAAGGACCAGGCAGTGCGTCCTGGCAGCATCCTCATCTCAACCATTGGATGGCTCTCTTCTTTTTACCACCATTCTTTGTTGACCCTGCCCTGTCTTAGGTCTCGGGTGAGCCTTTCATTCAAGGCAAACGGAACATATGGTGCACACGGTTTAAAACACTGCCGGGATCAGATATGCACCGTGAGCGAAGCGACTGGGAACGATCACCGGAGGATCTTTTTTAATGTGTAACGAAACTTGATCTACGACGCTTCAGAAGGAGAGGCACGGAACCTGAAAGCAGCTCGCGTGAAGCATATGCACGATCCTTTTCCTTTTTTCGATGCTACCACCGCATGACAGTCTTACTGCGAGATTGCTTGGGAAAGAAAACGATCTTGCAGATGCAGATAAAGGTCGCACAGGGTCTCCCACAATCCACACGGAAATCTGGAAGCTTTTATGGTGCGAGAGAGTTTGGATTGAAGTGATTTCATCTTGAGAATTTCAGGACGGAAGCTCTTTCTCTTTCTGTCCGGGTTTGAAATAGAGTCACGCACCCAACTAGACTAGGCGCTTGATTTAAACTAGATCAACAGCCCGTAAATCCAGCTCCAGTAGATCGTGGATTGTCACAAACGCCTGACACACACAGTTTTGTGCGACTCGATCTGCCAAATGGCTTCCTTTTTCGGGGTGCTGTGATTTTTCCGTACCGCCCAAGATCATCAACCATCCTGTGTGTGAGGAGAGTGAGAAAGAAGAACGTCCTCCTGTAACGTCGCTTCTCGATCTTTCCTCCCTTCTGGCAGCCGGCGTAGAAGACGCTAATTACAGCCCGAGCATCACTGGTAAGGTGAATGGAACGAAAATCGTTTAGTGAAGCAAAAACGGATCCCCCATCCTCTACCCGCGTACGTTTCGCTGGTGGCTTTGGAGCATCATCATCATCACCATCATCATCGTCTTCCTCGTCGAAGCACCGCACTGGTTTGACCGTGCCGTATGCTACCAGTCTTGAGAGGCGCGGAAGGTTTCGTTCCTTCGTTCGCTCGTTCGTTCATTCTGTTGTAGATCGCATTAATCACCTCTTTGGAAGGTAGGTTTGGGTAAAAAGTGGGAACTGAAAACCCTGGAAAAAAGGGTTTGTGCGTGCGTGTTCGTACGTTGAAAGAGGAGGCAAACGCACACTCCAGCAAAGGAGGGTGAACAAAAAATCCAAAAAAAACGAATAAAGATGAACATCGCAAGATATGAAGCATACATCTTCGGGAGCGATGCAGATCCAAATAAAAAGCAAACGAAACGGAAACAATCCGTTCGCGCGCACCCGCTTAGGTCTTGTTTTCCCTTCCACGACGAAAGGTGGATCTCCAACCGGCCACCGGGGGTAAAGGGATGCAGGAAATGGTCTAAGAGCAGGGCAAGGGTTGGAATATGTGGAAAGCGTTAGGAGGTAGGGAAAAATCTTTCTCTTCTTCTCGATCTCTTGGACCGGAAGATCGGAAGTGATCCATTTGTTTGGAGGTAGGGAAGTCGTCCCATTCGCTCTACTCCACATCGCAGGGTGCGTTCCGTTGCCGTTCTTTCGCTTTCTTCTGAGCTCGAAATGGGCTGTGCTCGTCGCACTAGCGCCAGTGAAAGTATCGCCAAGGAAGATATAAATAATATTTCTTACGACTTGCGCACGAAACAATCGACCTATGGGTAAGGAAATGTTGCGAATGAAATACGAGTTTTCGGAGAGGCTGGATGAGATCACCTGTGCCTGGTTCTCAGCAGCAAATCAATATTGGTGAAGTTTGGTTGCGAAGAAGCCAATTCAATTCAAATTACCCCAAAATTTGATGACGAAACCGTCCTGCAGGGTCATTACACTCCCGTTACATGTTTTTCTTTTGCTGTTTTGAATTTGCTGGCTTATGTTTATCGGACAACAAGTGTTCGAACAGCATTTTTTCGCAGCAAAAAACCACAACTTGTGGAGACTTGTTCTACATCTAGCAAAACAGAACGAAAGTCACCATTCACTTCGGTCGCTGTATTGTGTCTTGTGTTTCGTTTTAATAACAAGAGCCCCATCCACTCGATGCGTGTTGTATGTAAAAGATTCACCACAAAAACCACGCTCAAGCCACTCTGCTTGGGGCAGCTTTTCTTGTCCCCAGCAGCGCCAGCACCAACTACCAACCAACTTAATAAGCTGAAACCGCGTAAAACCTGCCGCGAGCTATACGGTGCCTGCCCTATCTCCCGAAAGCCCACAGCGAGCGAGTGGCGAGAGGCTCGGAGTTTCATTCAAAAGCCCAACAACAACCGCAGCACCAAACCGTGACTCTGGCTACACGAATCACGACGAAAAAACTGGTTTGCCCGGTTTATCGACACGATTTTCATTCATCGAAAGCAACGCCCCTTCCACTGTTTATGCTGCTGACGTTAGCCCGTTGTTGGGCATGTTGTTGGGTTGCGTTGTTTGGCGTTGCTGCGGGGCAACTGCAATCGAACCCGCAAAACCCGCTGCGCCAACAACTTGTTGCATTTTTAATTCGACTAATTTTTATGAATGAAAACCCCCGGTTCTGTGGTCACTCGCTTCGACGAGGTTCGGTAAAGCAAGGTGAACTGGCCTGGCTGGCCGAGACTGTTGAATGAGAAGGAGATGGAGAGAAGCCACGAAACTTTTCACCATCGCTCAGCCACATCCGTTCGGTTTGAGGTGTTTCTTCTTTCGTTTTTTCTTTCGGGGGGAACACGGCCATTCCACAGGTTCGAGATGCTGGACTGGGGAGCTTCTGATGCTTTGAAGGGCTTCCCGCGGAGTCGAATGGGAACGTTCAACACGCACGCTTCTGTGCTGCTGATCGGTGTCGGATTCGATCGTTTTCTGAACGTCAAAAAGTGGTCGTAATCACCGAGCAGCGTAATCACTGGCCATCGAAAGGCATCTCACAGACACGCGAGTGTATCTCTTCGAGTTCTGTATTTGAGAGAATTTTCAACAATTTTGAGGCTATATTTTTGGGAAGATTTGTGTACCTGTACCCAATTACGTATGCTAATCTTCAGCATAGAAGAAACAAGAACAAGTTAAAACCGTCCTAAATACTTAAGTCGTTTTAGGTGATGCAACGGGATTATTGCTTCACGTGTTGCAAAGCAAATTAACTTTAATGGCTCATTCTAGACGCTTGAATGAAGTTTGGAAAAACATGATGCTCTAAATTTGCATATGCGTGCATGGGAAATATGTAGCCTAAACGGTAGTCTCTGACAAAGGAACGGTTTTACGGACAGATTGTGAAGGTAGTTTAAGTGAACAGACTGCTTAAACAATTAAAAGAGCAGTTTTATTCAATCAAACATTTTTAAATCATAAATTTTGCATGATTTTATAGTTCAAATGCGACTATAAAGTGCAGAAAGTTCTTGAGTTTGCCTTTAGTTTTGGCAAAACATGTTTAGTTTGTTAAAATATCCATCACGTTGTAGTAATAAACCACCGTAAGATTTTTTTATTTAGCCGTAACATGCAAATTAGAAATGTTTTGAGAATTCTTTTACACTTAGCCGATTGTTAGCTCTAGACCACTCGTAGTTCAATTAATTAAAGAAGGTCAAATATATCTTTGAGTTAAGAGAACCATGCCTGGCAAGCAAAGGATAAAATATTTGTAAGTAGACGATAAGTAGTAAGATTTTTTCACTACTGACCCTACTGTAAAATAAGATTGATTTATCAAATTTTCATGAAATAGATGAAATCGATGAATTCGATGTATCATGCTACGATCAAGATACAAAGTGAAGTGAGAATAAATACAATATTGGTAAATGATCTTTTATTCCTTAGAGTGTTCAGCGGCCCATACCTGAACTATTAAGTTAATTCACACAATTGTGCACACCAATTGAAGAAACGTGAACATCAGCACGATTTGGCTTCACTCGTGAAAAATTAAAACTATTTAGGCCTAAACGATTGTGACATCCGAATAAAGCGTTGCTAAAACAATTTATCATAAAGTATTGTGGGAAAGCAGTGAATAACTCTGTATTACTGTATGTGAGGTCCGTTTCTCACGTTCTTCTAGTCAGCAATATATTTGAAACGTGTTATATTTAGTTGAAAGAAAGTTCTATTGATATATAACAGGTAGGTCCTTCAAGAGCGAGGTCTCGTAAAATGCCTGTTTTAACAAATAAAAGAAGTAGAAGATGGAAGTCTTTGTAATAGTCCTATCCTAGACAAACAAAAAAATAATGAGTTAAAGTTTTATGAATCGATGGAACAACATGTATGGAAAATTTTAACTCTTTAACTACTGGAGACCATCAAAGGTAATCAAAATCCTATTACGACACTTCATTCCGTATTCACCTTGATTGAAAGTCTTCTCCATAGATACTATCAGTAGCCTATAAAAAATACATTGTCAATTTTATGGAATCCAGAGAATCACATTCCAACTATTAATTTATTTTAATTACTCATTTTCTCAAGTAAGTTATCTCACTGTGCAAACTCTTATATCGCTTGCTTGATGAAAGTCGCTTCGCTTCAGTTGCAAGTGAAGCAAAACAAACCCTCAACACATGCGTCCATTCTCATCTGCCCGAAGCGGTAAAGCAATTATTGCAATCTATATCCCCCCCCCCTCCCGCTATTCTCCCCCCGTCCCCGATAAATCGTTCAAACCACTTTGAAGCCTTCAATAGATGATCAATGTTTACGTCCGAACGCTAATCATCACCCTTCACTCGCCTCAGTCGTCTAATCTAGCTGCCCGGGAAAAGTAAAGCGCACCTTAGCATGCTGCAAAAGCGTACTCCGTAGCATATCATTAACGGCTGAGATGTCTCAACCATGCGAACATCTTTGCTGTATTGCTGATTTACAGTTAAATTAGAACTGCCATCGACGCTTGTCCTTGTGCCGGGAGTTGAGCACCTGTGTAAAGTCTTGCGACATCGTTCGAACCTGCTTTTTATTGAGGTATGTGTGTGGCTGTATTTAATGCACACATTATCAGTTCACGATGTACAGGGAACGAGATGCATATTATGCAATCCTGTAAAACGGTCAGATGCACCAACTCGAGTCCACTATCGTGCAATCTTTTCGACCATACCGTCGCTCGTCGCTGATGATTAATGGACAATTAGTCGAAGCGGTTCGATCGTGGCCCTGAAGGTAGAGCAACTCGCACTGTCCCGATCGGCGATAGAAGTGTGTGGTGAGAAAAATTGTTGTATTGTTGGTAGTTAGCGTTCTCAATAGCTTCGAATTAGTGATGTGAGATCTGTCAGCGGAATACTTGATTGGAAAATTACTTACTTAATGCTTCTTTGACAAGCACTTTTTAAGCTCGAAATTCGAAATGCTCATCAGCACTGTAAATAAGGGGCAATAAAATAGCCTCTCTTCCTCTAGTTAAACGTTTCCTCAAAAGCAATAATTCCCATCTAACAGCAATGATCGAGATCGAGATACATCCCGCAGCTTCATACTACACCGTGCGTGATAATCTGTACATCCATCCGTCAGATTGGCTTGCGTCTCATTTCCCATACACATATACACACGCCTGGCAAATGGTTATCGATCGTTGAGTGAAACGAGAAACACAAGGGAAAAACGATGCCGATGAAAAACAAACGTCTCTCACCCGTCAGCGCCCGTCGTTGGCTAGCCTCTAGTTCCATTTTCCGCTCCACACACAAACACCGATTAGCAAAGAGACAGCCAAAACGGGGGACGCGAGGGGCTTGTGCAGGTGTATTTAAACAAACATAAATATTTATGAGCGCACATTTTCTTGCCGCTCCACTGTTGCTCCGTACGGCACAGTGATGGACGCCTTTTCAGCCCTCACGATAGAGGTACCAAGCTTCTCTTGAAGCTGTTCGCTCCCCACAACGCCTTGGCTAGGGTGTTTGAAAATGCGCCACCCACCATCCCAAACGGTCGCCAGTTTTTGAAGTGAGAGCAAAATTTGAGCCACTCGTTCGGCTGGACGGGCGAGCGTATCTTGTAACTCATCCTCAAACCTGTGACGCCTCCGGTCATTTCTCCCATACATTGGCGCCCCCGGAAGCTGGCAAGTGTTTACGCAGCGTTACGTTGTGCCCATTATTCAAACATCAAAACCATCGATTCTGCCCCGCAAGACAAGACGATTGACGATGCAATTCGATTGTTTACGCTACTGAAAGACACCTCCCGAGCCTTCACCGTTTCGTGTCACCCGCTTCCTACAGCGAGATATTTACGAAGCGATAAAGAAATCGCTCCGAAAATCCCCGAAATGCGTCGGAAGTGCCACTTTTGCCAGCTTCCGTTCCGGTCCGGAATTCGGTGTGTTTGCGCTTCAACCAGCCGGCTTTAATTAATCCCGCAAGAGACGCCCCGTTAACTAGCTGGGCAACGCGCGGCGTGGCTGCAAAGAATGTAGCAGAGTAACATAAAAACGGCCGGAACTCTAAAGAATTCAGGTAAAGGTAAGGAACGGTCTTGTGGCGGTCTTTTTTATGTTTCATTCTCCAAAAGCAGTCCGGCAAGAAGAGAAAAAAATACATTTCAATTAGTATTTAAATGGGCCGTCGAAATGAGTTTGCGCTTGCGCTACCGGGCAGCATCTTCATCATCCTCATCATCGGCGTGATTCTGTGTTCTTTATAGAAAGGGTCGTTGATCGCATTAAGAGAGAGGGAACAGTAACACATAAAGCATGAGGCAAGAACGCGGATGACGACGACGACGACACCGGAAGACAGGAACCGGACTTGAAAGCCGGCCCGCCTTGCGGTACGAGAGACATTGTCCATGCGTGCGCTCTTCCGGTGCACCCAGGGATATAACAATCGGACCGCCGGATCATGGCGCGTAAGGTCGCCGGAGGATTAGCGAGTCCTCGCCTGAGGTCCCCTAAATACGACCCAAAGCACGCCGTCCAGTTGCGGAAGTGTGTGTTTCTCGCTTCTTGTCTTACCCTTCGTTTGTCACTTATTCCCTTACTCAATTAGAGCAAGAGTTCAACGACACGTTGGCGCGTCTTCGATACCGGTTCTGGAGCGATCGGGAATGGCATAATTGAATTGGTTGTCGCCAACGTTAGCTCCAAGGTGTTCGAACGGTCCAGCGAAAAAGGGAAAGACTCCCGGTGTCCTGTACCACGATCGCTTGATGCGTTCTCGATCTCCAGGCGAATTAATTATAAGGCACTGTCGGGCACCTCGGTGTTCTTGCAGCAAGACTTTTTACTGCACCGGCCGATAAGAACGCCCAACGTAAGACAACTCTAAAAGGTGTCCCCTTTTTTAGATCGTAACGGAAGCGCTTTTGCTTCATAATAATAGCTTTGCTGCAGTTTTCGATGCCTTCCAGACTGGCGTTTCACGTGTCTTCATGCCATCGATGTCTTTAATTTTCCAAACGCGTAGGTTTTCCAAGATCCCCAAGATCGCCACCGTCGTCGTTGGACGAAAAGTCAAAACAACATCCAGCTCGGTTTTGTTTAATCGACAAAGATCAAGCGTAGTTTTTCAACTGGAGCGATCATCCCTGGCAGCTGTCAGGTTCTGGGCGATCTATGATTATTCTTACTTTCTTCCATATCCCTTCTCCCATAAGAGACCAAAGTTAGGTCTAAATACGATGCATCCGAGATGGTTAGCTGGATGCTGCCGGACTAGCATTAAGGAGAAGCAAGGGTTGATTTATGTTTAGGTATTAACGATTAAAAAATATACATCGCATAGGAACTCACTGGTCTGGAATGTGATCTTTAGCTGTGGGCTTCAGTTTCTTTTGATCATTTGGAGCGATTTAAATGCGGTTATAGGGGGAGCTAGTTGTGACAGACCGCTAATGGGATCCATTTAATGAAATAAGCGGATAAAATGACACTAATGATTTACATCAAACAATAATCGGGTTGAATTCTAAAGAAATAGATGTTCAACACTTTCTCCCTATTTTTTTTTCTACTGCTTTTTTTAAAAATGGGAACTTTATTGTTCATGTTTAATTTTCGCTTTTCTGTATGTTTGAACATATTGGGAATGAGTCTTAAACATCGGCATCACCTTGGAACAAAACGCCATTCTGTATCTAAATTCTTTCGTAATTAAAATCTCCAATAAAACAATATAACATTCCAGTATTCTCCTTTCCCTCCTTGTACCAGTCAACAACGATTAGCAGTTGTTTTACAGCGTTGCAGTTTAACGACACACTTTGCATTTATAATTCAAAATATTTGTTTACTGCGTGCCTACGCCTCTCTTCCATCGTATTGTGAAGCATTAAAAGGGCTACAACAACTCCTCTCTGTTCTACCCCCAAGCCACTCAGACTCAGGTGTTTACATTGCGAGCATCAAGCTGAGGCACAACACGGCCGCGTTCTCGTCACGTCGATCAAACTGCAGTGGTGACCAACTCGTGCCAGCAAGACGCACTATCCAACCTGAAGACAATAACATTGGCGTGAAATTAAACGACCGCACGACTGGAGTGTGCAAATGGCCGATTTGTGGTGCGGTGGCCGCTACAAAACCGGCCCTCTATTTCATGGTGACGTAGGTTCGGTTAGCCCCGTGGCGGGTGTAACGAATTCCAGTGGTCGTAGCTACGGTACAATGATTTTTGGACTGGCTATCACCGCTCACTGTATGACGTCCAAAATACGGACACTAATACACGTTTAGAATGCCTAGACAGTTTTGTGTTTGTATTTTTGTAGGCTAGTTTTGGGCTTCCCTTCACGGAGGCATTTTTCTATTTGCTCTAGACCGTGTCAATGGGCCGAACCGAAAACTCCCATTGCTTAACCAGCGCCCGCTATCTGCATAGGCTTGTTAGAAGTCGTAAACTTGGTTGCGTTGTAGATTTGTATCAGTGATCTGTTGAATATGCGACTAGCAGTAACGTTACTATTTTACGTACTGCTATGCTGTTCGATGGGGACTAGATATGTCCGTAAATTTTCCGCTTCCTTTAACAGCTTTGACGTTTACGATCCTTAACTCTACCGAGTGATTTATCTATTACTGTTTTAATTGGTCGTGTACATAGCCGAACCGCGAAACAGTGTTTCGTTAAACATTGGGTGATATTTTATTTAATAAGCCATTTTTTAAATATCTGTTAAACTGTGAAGGAATAAACTGTGAAGGAAAAATATGTATGTCTAAAATATTGATTTTGACGAAAGATATCTTCCTGGATATTAATGACATTTACTTCATAAAACTTTTAATGGTTCTCCATTTTTGGATGAATGTTATATAGGCCAATTATTAGCTGAATAACTGAAACTTTCAAATAAATAAATAAATAAATAAATAAATAAATAAATTTTCTATTGTATCTGATTATCTTTTACTACGACACTTTTTCACGTGAAACAGTACAAAATGAAATTATAACCTCTATTCAACGAACAACCTTGTATAGAGGCAACAAAATCACATTTTATTCCTACCAAACATTTCTAAGTTAGTTGAAAATGAAGAATAAATACATCTTTTTATGATTAGATATTCATCAAAACAACAGATTTATAACGGAAAGATATTTAACAGTTTTGATAGGTAGTGAGTTTAGAAAATAAGACAGATAGATAGCTAAATATGAGCGTTAGGGCTGCTTTTATAGTCCAGAAACTTAACGAAAGGTGTTTATGTCTTCAAACTCGCTTCATAATAAAACAAAGTAATGAACATTGTTATATCAAAGCTAAAGTTAATAAAATTGAAATATTTTACGTATGAAAAAATAATCAAACCAAACCAAAAACTATGTAAAATACCACCACCGTTTGGTTAGTTAATTTTAGTATTTAAGTGATTTCAACAATCTTCAACGTTATATCATTCATCTCTAGAACACGAATTGTCGTAAGTAGAGAAATTTACGATTACTCAAACTTCTACATTTAATTTTACTTTCTTTGAGCAATACGGCCTGGCCGTCTCTACTAAATAAAGAAAAATTTCTTTCTAAATGGGTTTTGTTTGATCAATTTGAGTGAAAGTTGGTTGTTGTTGTTGTTGGTATGGTTTATAGAGGCTTTGGCTTATTTAAAAGTTCTTTCGCCTCTAAGTGAAAGTTGGTTTGCTTCATAATTTGTTTCTTGATGATAAATAGTCTTAGTTTAATTGAAGAGCTTTAGCCATCAGAAGATTCTTATAAATTTTCAAATGTGCTGTTTTTAAGCTAAATTTAACAAAATAGATCAAATTTTCAGCTCTCGGTTAATCTTATTGTTTAACTTTACCGATGTTTTTCTTCATAATAAATGCTCATAGCTTTTCATAATTTCATGAAACTAAAAAACTCACTCGCAAAGCAAACGATATCTTTTTCCCAACGGATTACCCGAAACGCTCTTCAGCGATCATCGCTTATTTACATTTTTATGACTTTATAAGAAAACTTCACACGCTTCTGAGCCGTTGGAGACGCTACAGCACCGCTTTAATGCAAAAAGGGTGTTGCGCGAATATTCAGCATTAGCATCGTTTCGTGTGACGATTTAGACAAACAACAAAAACCTCACGAGAGCAACCATGCCAAAGGGGTGAAGTGACGGGTTTAGCTCTGAAACCATCCAAACCGAAGCTGCCATGGAAGTGGCTCGTTTGCGCTCGAGTAAGTGCTCCCCGTACCACACATTGAAGCGACTTCCGGAAGCGAAAAAAAGGCAAGAAGTCATCATCTTTTTCTCACTTTTGGGAGCATGATTGTTGAGCTGCGTGAGGTTGATTTTGTTATGCTCGCTTACCGCACACCGGCACATCGGCAGCCACCTAGTTTGAGGCACACGTCATCTAGCGCATCGGACCAGTGCACGCGGCACTCGCTTAAGGCTCTTCCGAAACTCAACTCCACCACCAAACTCGGTCATTTCGGTTTCACGCGATACGGCCATTCTACGGTCCCTGCTCATCAACACAAAGCTGAACACATCGTACATCGTGGATCCTCACCTGGCGGGAGAAAAAGAAAGATAAAACGGGGAAGATATCGTTAGCATATGAAGGGTAATGAGCGAAAATTTGAAATAAATTAATTAAAATTATTATGAGGCTTTAGGGCAGCAGGGTGGTTGGTCACGGGTTGGGCCAGGAATTAATGGTTGGAAATGTGTGTGTGTGTGTGTTTTTTGCTGTCGGTTCGTTTTTAATATTCGGCACTCATTAGCCACCGACAGCAGTGTGCGCTACACGTGAGGAAAAACGAGGGTGAAAGAAACGTAAAGCCTCCACCAGCCACCATTTGCAAGGTGCGAGCTAATTCGTAAATCATTCGTTTACATCGCCCAAATCCATCCCGCTAGTGAACGGGCAAAGAAGAAAAAAAAAACATGGCAAAGAAGCAAATAATGTACACACACAGGTGAGTGACCATGTGACGATTCCTCGATATGGGAATGCACCGGGCGCAACGCCGTTGCATCGTCCCGAAAGGCGCTCCATAAATGGACGATGTCCTGCAGTAGAAAGCGTCTGAAAGGTTGGTAAAAGCTGTCCAACGCATCGAAGCGCGCATGGGAGTACTTCATCGGAGCGACTTGAAAGGAGTGAAGTACAACCGCAGTGGACAGTAAAATGTTGTGACATGAAAATCAGCATACGACAAATATGGGCATAATGAAAGGAACTTGTCAGCCGACCGCCGCATCGCTGGCAAGATGAATCGGATTTGTCTTGTAAACGATCAACAAAACGGGGGAGTGTAAGCTGGGAGCCACCTTCGCGTTTGGAAGGATTGCAGAGGTGAACGAAAAAGGAAGAGATTGTTTTATTTGGATAATTTATTGATCTTTTATAAGAAAAGAGCAACAAAGCAAAATAATGAGAAATTTAAAAGCATTCGTGTATCTCTACACCAGAGTCTCCTGAACACCAGAACAATCATGGAAAAGCTTAAATTTGCCTTACATTTGCCTTACTTTACTTGCTTCAAAAATAATATAATGAAATAATAATATAGAATAACAAAACTTAAAGGAGCGATAAGGAAAGGACAAAATAAAAGAAAAGAAAAAACAGATAGCTAAAAAATTACTACTGAAACATGATTTACTCATTCATTAGACGTTTTCATCAATCTATAATTTTTGAAAAGTTGATAAAAAAAACATTCTATAAGATTTTTATTGTGTTCGTTTATTTTCTGCATCTTAACCGGCCATTTTTAAGTTCACTAAATAATTAAGTTTTAAATTTAAGTTTGATCTTCAAACAAATTTCTGCAAAAAATCTGCTTTTAGGCGTCCTCGAAAGAGTATCTTTTGGTGTTGACTGTTGTTTCATCTAAGAATTGATAAAGATCCAATAATGTGCAAATTTTAATTCTATGAAGGGAGTGTTTAAAATAAATTGCCCAGCAAATACTTCAATTCGACACAATAATTTTGAAACGTCTTGCTTTTTTGTGTTATTTTAGCAAGAGCACAATTGTCGTTCTTCTGCTGAAATAAGATGTCTTTTGGTAACTGTTTTGTTTGTATTATAGTTCGTTCGCTGATATTTAAATAGAACAGTTTTTTTTTTGCTTTTGAAGACTTTTTTTAAGTTTTTTGACATTTTTGACGACATTTTTCCATTCAGTCAACTTGAGACCTTTATTAAGTAAGTTTGAACGTGACGTTATTATCGCTACAATTGAAAGCTTACTTTGTTTCTTTGATGCGACAAAAACACCTCCATCTACCTGTTCCCCACAGCCAACCGATTTCCTGTCCACTTAAAAGCTCACTCCCTTCCTAAAAGAAAATACCTCTCACCATTAATTATCGCAACAGTAGCTCCACCGAGCTTCCACCGACCCTCAGCGAGGGAAGTAAATGGTAGCAAATTAAAAAAGAAAGTAAACATGAATTTGAAACAAATTGGACCGGTCAGATCGGTCAGGGGAAAAACAGGGCTGTCGATGAGAGTAAGCGGCAAAAAAAAAAAAACAATTTCCCTTAAAATCGTCCATCGCCGGCAAGTTTTGAAATATTTGTCAACCAGCCTGACCATCTGCCATCGTAATGAGGAGCAGAAAAGAAACCTTTAGAGCTAAAATTCCAAACGGGGTAAGCAAGAGAATGAAGAAAATTCCATTCCGAAACAGCCCTTTTTAACGTACTGGACTGTGTCTGCAGGGTGAAATAAGAGACCTCACCACACCGTTACGGTTGACAGTTGACCGCGGTCCGCCATACGCCACCTCTTTAAAGCCCCAGAAAGCAAGAGGGAAAAGAAAGAGACAAGGGCATGCCTGTGCGTTCCTTTTCTAAATTTCAGCATCATAAGCATTTTTCTCAAACTCCCGGGCCGGAAATCATATTTTTCTAATGGATCGGAGGCTTTAATTGTCGGCCCATCGTTCATCGGGGACCTGCAAGGGATGGGCCTAGGCCGATGCTCCAATTACGCACCGTTCCGGACCTCCCATCATGCTGCCGCAGCGATTTCCGAGCGCGAAAACGATATTCAAATTTATGGCGGGGGTCTTGGTCTACTTGCTATCCAAAATTCCGAAACTCTAGAGAAGGCCATCGGCCAGCGACTAATGTGTCGGCGTTTTTCCCTCACACGAGCTCGTTCTGGACAGTTTTTTTGGTGGAAAGAAATAGGGAGAACAAGCTAGCGGGAATCCAAAAGAAGGGGTGCTGATGTGTAACAACTCTCACCGTGGCATAAATCATAATGCACAAGAACTAACTAGCCAGTGTTTAAAACTATGTTTTTACCTTTCCTTCATTTCCAACATCTGCTTCCTGTTGTGCGAGGCGAAAACTCCAACCACAAAAGACTGCCGAACTCCCAAAAGCATTCACGCAAGTCGTCATGTCCAACGCCAATCGTCCAAGATTGTTGACCACTCTCGTGCGCGTCGTTTGCGAGAATACGGCAACGCGTCGGGGGCAAGAAATTGTAAATTAATT
The DNA here is from genome assembly GCA_000349105.1 of Anopheles epiroticus. NCBI lineage: Eukaryota > Metazoa > Arthropoda > Insecta > Diptera > Culicidae > Anopheles > Anopheles epiroticus. Next base: position 108,774 of record KB671478.1, on the reverse strand, counting down.
CATTTATTAAGCTGTGCCCCTCCGTTTACTTCATTTCTTTCTTTCGCCCGGCTGGCGTCTCAGTTTTCGTCTCAATTAAGGCACTGATAAAATGGCCAAAAACCTGCCACTGCACGCTCGTCTTGGAAATTAATTTAAACAGCCCAGGGAACGTTTTCGCACAAGTGCTTTGCGTTTTTCCTCCCAGCCGACACTTGGGAGCTGGAACAAAGGGGGAGGGATGGGCGAAACGGGGAGTCTATAATTTTTAAACTTTTTGATATCTGACCGTTGTGATCGGTCAGCGTGTGACCGCACTGAACCGTACCGAAACCTTGCCACGGACATGGCTGAAAAGCACACGCAAAGAAAAACGAGCACCACAAAGAGCGTTCCAACAGTTCCAACAGACCAGACCTTGCGTGCGGTGTGCACGTGAACTGCAATGCGAAACAGGATCGCTGCCTGCCCGAAAAAGGAAAATGGATGGCGAATGGATCCATGCGGGAAACGGGAACGGCTGCCCAAAAATGGTGCACCCTTTTTGCAAAGTGGGCAAGTTGATTGCCTCTGGTTCGCATGACGTTTGATTGGCTCCGGGGATGGCGATTCCAGCACATCGATGCTGTTCGTCCCCGTTTGCGGGAACGTTTAGCTGTGCAGTGGTTTCTCGTGTACCAAACATGAGTGAACAACTCTTCGTATGACAAAGAGAGTATGCTGGAGAAAATTGCAACTCGTCGTCATCGTTTGTACTTGTACGCCGTCCACTCTTCCGATAAAGCCCGGATCTTGATGGTTCGGAGGAGTCCCACATCTGCTACGAGAGATCTCTTGCTTACAGAATACTCCAACGTGAAAATCCTTCCATTCTACTTTCTGGTTTAGCTTCAGACTAACAACAGAAGAACTTCAGTAACTGGATGAAAATCAATTCGCACCATCGCTTTAAATCGGTGACAGGCGGCTGATCATTAATTGGGCGTCAGTAATCCGAAACGATCCTTTCCCCGCCAAGCACCATTAGCAGTCGATCGGGACGCGCCTTCAACAGCCATCGAGACAATCGCTAATCTTAAACTGCTTCAAGAGCAAATGCTTGAGCACGACAATCATTCCACTGTACGGTGCTAAACGAGCTCATTTGTATTCTCAGCCTAAATCTCCCGTTTAGATCGGTTTTGATATGCGAATCGTTCGGAATACGCCCACCGCTCAGTACGCCGCCAGACCAAACGACGTGCCGAGAGCTTTTCGGACGACATTTACATTTTTGGTACCACAGAAACTGCGGACCATAAGCAACTGCGCTAAGGGGAGTTTGATTTTCTGGGCTGGTCTGTCTTCTTAAGAGGCCAGTGCAGGTTCACTCAGGCGTATCAATGCCAACGGGGTGCGTACGCGTACAACACTGTCTCCCAAATTCCAGAAGATTGTTTCTAGGTTCGGCTCTTTTTGTGAAAGAAGACACTTTCGGCACTTATTCCGTTTTGGCTGAGGAAAATGCATCATGTCCAGTGTACATTCTTCTAGGAATCTTTCTTCTTTTTGGAGGAGTTTTTTTAGGAGTTCCTTTATTCCTGTTGCTTTTCCAAGTTCCAAGAAAGGAAAGAAGAAAAAAAAAAAACGCTCGCACCAGAAGCCGTGTGCGCATTCGACAGTTCTCCATTGCGGTACCATATGCTCGATGCATCTAACGCTCCGACTGGTGCTGCAACGCCAAACGTCACGCGAGCATTGAAAAAGTAGTTTCCCAAACCCCTACCGGAGTAGAAAGTATCATATACGCTGGTGCAAAACTGCACCAAAATAGATCTGCTACGCACGCATCCCTCACTCTCCAGGATCTTCTTTTTGTGGCGTACGCGCTGGGAAAACCTTGTCCCGCGCATGAACTGGGTACGCTCGTTATGTGCGCACGACAAAGCAAGTAAGCAAAAACCTGCGGATCGCGTTTCCTTTTACGGAAAAATCTACAGCAACGAGGATGACGACGGGTGTAAGCGGTTCTGGTTGATTGCATCGCGGGTTTGGGAACGTACCGCTCGGCGAAACGCTGTGGAATTCCGGAACCTCGGGACCATCCTACTGTGGAGTTGAACTGGTGGGAAACGAGGGTTTGATTCTGAGGCACTGAGGGACCAGAACTACACTACCGGAGATGCCGATTAATCACACCGCACCGAGTGATAGGCCGTGAAGACAAATAGAACGCTTTTCCAATTACAAGATCTGGAAACTATTTCCATTAAATTCGACCATTAGACGCCTTGTTTTCGATTTACACGATCGCAAGGTGTAGGGAATTGGTGGAGATTGAAAAACGACAAATTCACCATGGGGTGAAGGTTAGTGTGTCAATGCACGACCAAATTCGGTAACGGAAGATACCTTCCCATAGCCCTTGAGGAGCCGATCTCCCATCGCGGACACCGATCGTGATGAACAGAAAGCAAGAGAGACAGCGCGAGATCATAATTATATGCGGCTCGTCATCATCGTCGCCGTGCTAATTATGCTGATTGGTGCGAATCTGGCCTCCGATGCAGGCTAATGATACATTGCAGATTATACAGTGGCCGCCACGTTCGAAAACCGCCGTTCGATCCGAGCGACAAGTGCAGTTTCTGCCCATTCCATTCTCAACCTTCGGTCGAATCACCTCGCAATGGAGGGGAGAGGATTTGGAGTACGGTTGCGGTGATATGTAATAACCACATTTAGACATCGAACTACGATGATGAGCAGATCGAACATTGCAGAAGCAAAGGCAGCGATCGCAGTGCGTCGTGGGTTGAGGACGGAGAAGAAATAGTAGCTCCGGAGCAAGAACTAGAGAACGCTTCTTGCGCCCACGGTAAGCAACGCTAAGTACAAAGCACTCACACTTGGATCGGGAGCGTCCCTGTAAGCACACTGATCGCTTGGAAAGGCCAAAAGCGCTGGAGTTTGAGTTGGCGGAGACGAGGGCACGGTCGAGGCAGCAAGCTTCAAAGCCGGTCCGGTTTCCTGTTATTTACTGCATCGAAAGACAACAAAGATCGATCGATCGATCCGGTTGCGGGCTGCTGCGATGATGTGTGCAGAGACCGCAGGAAGCGAACATGGGCTTTGTATGTGGCAGGGCCTGACGAGCTTAAAGGCTGACGAGCTTCGAGCCGCTGGGGAAACCATCTGCGGTACCTTCACTGGAATCGATGGATTTCGTAATGCGCCGACTTGCAAGTGTGTAGGAACCATTTTTGAATCAAAGAGGACTCTCCCTGCTGTACCACTGGCTTGCTGGTTCTATAATGTATTGCTTTGCATAATCGGTGCCATCTTCCTGTCGGTTAGTGATAAATTTGTGTTTTACCCACACTTCTAGGGGCTGTCGGTGCACTTCAAAGATTAACAGGTTAACCATAGTTTAAGCGACGATAAGAATTAACCTTTCAAAGCGACCATCACAATGGAGGGCATCTCAGCTAGCTGTACGCTGATTGATCTTCTGGCTTAAATTAAACAATTCGTAAGCGAAAACAACCAACAAAACTACACATCATCTAGCTTTTCCATCGAAACTTCCACTTCAAACGCCGTGAACAAACGGGTGTGTTCGTAATGTAAACATGTGATGCGCATCTAAAACCTCTAAAATCTTCCCGTCGCTCGTCCCCACCCAGAATGAGCCTCAGTGGAATGAGTCATAAGAAATAAGAAATCACCGCCGAGCCCAAGCCCACTGAGAACGTGAAAAAGAAGCTTTTAATTGAACCCGGGAGACCCGAGTTGCTTGATGATGGTAAAGCGAACGTTTTGGAAGAAGCGAACGAGCGCATAGGGAAAGGAAGCTAACGGGAAGAAAAAAACCAAACTAATCTGTTCCAACGTTCGGTGGCCATACGCTCTGGACGTTCTTGATTTTCGTGGTTTTTTTTTTGTTGGTTGTTGTTTCGTCGAATAGTTGGCTTGATTTTTGTGAATGAAAACTACCACGTCATTCGGGGGATTTGAAGCGACCATGTGATGAGGCAGCGTTGTAGTTATCTAAGACACGGTTACACTGTGTTGGATGTATTGAAAGAAACAACAGTATTCCTTTGTGGTTTGGAAATTAATCTTCAGCTAAAACTCGTTCTACAATTAAACGAAACTATGCGTTAGTTCAGTGCACAGTGGGAACTAAAGAACAACAGTCAGGATAAAAATAAAGCTCGACGTAGTTTAAATAAGATGTTTTTAGAATATAGCTTTTTGAAAATATTTTAACAACAAATTTACTCAGTTTAAGGAAACAAATATTTAAATCCTTAAGTATATATGCTGTACTGTCCTCAGAAGTATTTCAATAAATGTGCTGTACTGTTGGAGGGCTACCTCCAGATAGATTTATCTATAAGCGAGTTCAGAGTCGTTTCATAGTATAAAAGAAACCCTACAAATAAATATATATTTCTGAAATAATCCTTCTTTAACACAACAGACACGCAAAGTATGTGATAGGGGACAACATATGAAAAACAATTTCAACTCTTTCTATTCAATTCACAATTTCAACTCTGTTTGATTTATTTAAAAATACTTAATCGGGTTTAGAGGTATGCTTAAATATATTCAAAACATTATTTTGAAAATAAATCCCTTTTTATGTCGGTTCTTGATAATTCAAAACTAAATTACGAAGGAGAACAGCAGTCAGTTGTTTAAGTGTTTCTGAGTTCGATATTGTAATTGAAGCATTGTTATAGTATTTTCAGATTTTTTCAGATTTCATTTTATAAAAAGAACTGACTTTTGATGTTTCATTCTATCGTTTTTCCATTGTCCAGTGGGTGAACTTTAACACCATCGGCTCACACCTCCCTCCCGTCTTCCGTTCACAAGACCCTGCAAAGCACTGCCTCGTGGCACTAATCGTGTCGAATATTTCTCAATTACACACCAACCATATTACTAATCCAATTCTCGTTTACTTGCGCTGATGACGAGCAAGATGCAATTGCTTCGGAATAGATGGATCACGGTTGTAGTGACGATGGCCTCTAAGTGCGCTCTGACGTCTTCGAGCTCCGTTGAAACGCTGCTGCATCTAAACGACTACACCAGAACAAGTTTGAGTTTTGATCGCGCCTGGCCGAACATCTTGTCCAGCTGGTGTGGGAAGACATTCGTACAGACATTTCATCCGTCGGACAAACGAACCCAGTTGCGGTACGGAACCGAGCTGTTGGACCGAAATCAATTAAATCAATTGACGACGATTAAGTTGCCGAAGATGCATTCCACAACGGCCGTTACACATTGGATGCGACGCGCTACATCAGTAGTCCCGCGAGAATGCTGAGCTCAAACTCTTCAAGATTTTGTCTGTCTCACTTCGGTTGTTGGACGGGAAAATAATTTATTCCCATAAAAATGATCTCCTTCAATATCTGCTCTACCCTCTTCAGCAGCCCATTTTTCATCGCAGAGTGTCCCATTTTTTATCCACAATTGATGTGCACTTCTACCATCTTCCGTAATGCTAACTACAACACCGACCGCATGCTTGTACTGATGTTTTCCGAGAAGTGAGAAAATAATTTTGACTCACAGCCCATGACGAGAGTAGCAACAAATCACAGCATCTCAGTGCGCTCCGGAGTGGCGGCAGTGTTGCATGAGATCATTTCCATGCCCCTCACCGTCTACAAAACATATGGTCCAGAGCGGACTGCCTGTGAAAGCAATGCAATATCCTGAGGTCAACAAAAAAGCAAAAAGGAAGACACTGGCACACATAGTAGAGAAAAAACCTCTCGAAACATCTGAAAGCACTTGAACTCGAACCGGGCATCTTTTCTTTCTTTTCTATGTGTGTCCCATTTGCGTTACTCCCGCAACACGGCACCATCACCAGATGCATGGTGGACCATGTTTTTTTGTGATTCCTTCTTCTCAGTATTATGCATCGGAAAGAGCAACAAAAAGCATCTCTAAGCTAAGATGCGTCTCTTGTGTCTGACATTTCTCATCCGCTGGACGAGACGGACGCTGAGCTGACCTCTCGAAACGTATGCAATTGATAGCCACACACACCCACCGTTTGGCACCAGTGGGTCAATCATGCATTAAATAAATCGTGTATCACCTTCACCATCGCCACAATCGATCGCTGTCATCGACGCAATGTGTAATGTAACTCCGAATGCGGCGCTCGCACCATACATGGCTCCGACAACCGACTCGTAAAACCCGCCGGCCCGATCGACTTTTGGAAATATCGATTTAATTGGCCATTGCCGGCCCAATTGTCATCACGTCTAGCAGGGGCAACGAAAACAAATGAGAAACAAACAGCTCCCGAAAGGCTAAATGAATTATTTGACTTTGGTTGCTTGCGGTGGCGAGTCTGTAGGAAAGCAACGATGCCCTTACAAAGCCTGGAGTGTTTTTTCGAAAATTAATTTGCAACAAACTGACGACGATCGACAAAACGATCTCGTCCTCTTTTTGCTGTTGGACGAAGGGTTGGATGCTCCAGATTATTGTTTTATTTTATTTTTGTGTCTTTCTCTTCCATGTTCCTTTCAGTGATGCGATTTCACTACAGCGCTACTGTTCACCATGCGCCAGGAGAAGCAACATTCGCGCGAACAATTAAAGATGCTGTGTGGGAATGTCAGTCTCCACGGTTTGCAGAGACGATCTGCCACTGCCAACGCCCCAATCTTATCGCCCGATTCGCATTCTCACGATGCGCACCACCAAGACCACTGTCAAGGCTACCAATTATCGCGACCACTTGATGATGGAAAGTTTTCACATCATTACCGCATATCGGATGGGACGGAGCGAACCCGGCGAACGAACTTGGCGCATTGCGGACCGTGTGTGCTCGATGCATTTTCTGTGACATTTTCTCCACATGGGTACAGTTTTCAACGCGCTTGTGAGGCCTGGAACTACACCCAGAAGGACGGAGGAAACGGGAAAACACAACACGAAACCAACGGTTCCCTTGAGAACCGCATCTTCATGGCACTTCACGGACATCGCTAGGACCTTTCTTCAGCGAGGCGGGCCTGAGGAGGCTTGAGGCTGATCGGGTTTTGTGATTTATTTATTTCCCTTACAAAACTCACACGCATGAAGACAACGCAGCAAGAGAAACAACGGCCACTCTGGGGAACTCCTTCGTTTTTTGAGGAAAACCCGCGCGTAGATAACCAACAATGAGCAATGATTGGAAGTGACATGCAAGGGAAGCCGATGAAAAAGGGTAGAAAGTGGAAGGAGGTAGAGATGTTTTTTTTATTCCTGATGGAAATTAGAATAACAAACAAGAGCGCTCTTCATGAATGGTTCTTGATGGCAGCTTCCTGCTGCAGGAAAGGACGCAAAACCCTTCTCCAATTGTCGAGTTTTTAGAAGATCACCTCTCGTGATCGGAGAAGATGTCACTGCTCAATTAATTCTTCATTCATCGGCGAGTGATCGGAGGAAGTGTAACTCCCCGGATGTGCCAAGTGCTGTTATTAAGCAAAGTCGTCGGATGTTGGCCCTTTAGGGGTTGTGGTTTGTTGTTCTGTGTTCTTGGTGTTCTATGTTTTTTTCCCTTCAAACATGCTCTCGTTTCTTTGACACTTATTATCGTGGCAGTGGCATTCGAAGGCTCGAACGAGGGGATGCCTTCGAGGGTCCTGTTTCAACACCGGAAGGATGTTTGTGAGCAACTCTTCGTACGTGATGGGAGTGTCTACACAATTTGCCTACCGTGCATCAACCGGCGAGCTAGAAGTGGCAACACTGCCCCGTAATAGTCTCCGTCGGAAGTGATGATGGAAGGAAATGAGCAGCGGAAGTTCAAAGTATGATGAAGTTGTTGTTTTGCTGTTGTTTGCAACAACAACAAAAAACAACCTTGTATCTGCAACCAGCTTCTGCGCAATGAGTCTCGAAATGATAGTGAACGCATCTCCCGGTACTAATCGAATGCAACTGCCGGCGATGGATGTGTCGAATGTGCCCAACATTTCAGCATCATCGCTCACAACACTAATGGCACACCCTGTGTCGCTGCGTCTGGAGGCACTTTTTGCCGTCTTTCAGTGTCGCCTGACTTCTGGCCTCCTCTGCGCGAGAACTTCCAACCGGACGTGCATTGGGTAATTATCACATATCTTACGGAATGGTGTTCGCTAGCACCAGCTAGCGCTCGTATCCGGTTGCGAGCCACCGTGGAAAATGTCTTACCCGAAAGGCACCAGCGATCGTGAGATCGTGAGAATTGAACGGAAATAAAACTCGATCGACCGAGTGCAATGGAGGGCGACAATTATTGTGATAACTGCAACGGGCCAACGGGAAGATGCCTTCGAGGCTCTCCAGAATCCAGCTCATCACTTGGGACGTCTTTTGCGGCAGTGGTCTAAAGAATGGTGAAGAGGAAATACCAGCCCATTGTGCGTTTTATCAGCACGGCTCGCGTTGACATAGATTTTAAGAGAATAAAATGGAGCTATTAAGACAAAAAATAAATTCCCCAAGTTAAATTAATTTACTGTAAAATGTTGGTATTTGACCTCAATCCCAAGAGCGATCAGTGAACAAACCTCCAACTCATTTTCCAGTCAACGATCATCGACAATGTCCTGACGGTGGCGGCAGAGAAAGACGATCGATCGCTGAAAACGACTCATCAGCCACAACACTCAATCGAATTCTTTCCAAAAGAACCCGCCTGGGCCGTTTTCACGTCGTTTTCCTTTCAATCCTGCTGACGGTCCAGTTGATTAGCGCAACGACACCGGAAGCAGAAACGATTTAACGGTAACGGCAGCACTCACAGCACACGCGGAATGCCGACGCCAAAGAGCGACCCGAAGCAAACTCGCCCCAACGTTGTCTTTTGCTGCCTTTCTTTCACAGGGCCATTCGAAAATCAAAGTATGGCAAATAAAACTTTAGCCTACACTTTAGCCACTCTCGAACGGGCTGGCTGGTTGTTTGCGTCTCTCTTCACAGGAATGAAGTTATAAAACCGTTTCACATAAAACTGAAGCCCCGAATAAAGCGAATGAAGCCAAACGCATTTAGGTGGAGTCACTTCTGCGCCTCTTGGATCTTGGAGCTTCCCTCCTGCTCCTAACGGGAGGAAGGTCACGATGTGGTCATGATGGGGTGCTGCTATGCTTTCACCGCAAAAGCTTTCGGTGCTTAAATTTTCAACGAAATTCCATCCCGGAGCGGCTCGTTAACGTTTATGAGGTTCGTCCCATCACCGAGCCGCATCATCATCGTGATTTTCGCGGATTATTGTGCTGCGAGAGGAAACGAGCAAGCTTCATACAAAATGTGTGATATTTTTGAGAAGAAACAAGCGAGTCTTGTACCAGCAGGTTTCTCGCATGTGGAGCAAGACAACGTACATGCACACGGCGACACGGCAGCAGTAAGACACGTTCGAAGGCCAACCGATCAGGGGCCTGTGAATAGAGTGCTAAGATTTATGAGCATGCCTTCGTTGCACCCCACCGCCGTCACACTGGGCCCGTAATGAATGCAAAGATATACAGCTAGAAGACACCGAGGCAACATGCTCGATGCGACCTGTTGCTCGGCATACGATCGAGATGATGCAACAGGCGTGAGGTGTCACCAGCGTTTTTGCATGCTCCATCGTCGACTAATCATCGTTTTCCTTTCGCGAATCGTCGTTGAGCATGAAAGGTAGAAGGCTTCACTCAGTTTGGTCCAGTGATGCGCTAAAGTTCTGTTTTTTATGAAGATGAAACTGCATGCATGAACAGACCGATGGAAAATTGATGCCAAGTAAGGGCTACCTCTAGCGCTTCGTGACATTCCTAAGCTAATGAACAGCTAACAAAGAAGGGATACACTGTGGTTAAAATGTATACATGTCCAAGAGATATTAAAGAGAACATTGTAGAGAACGGCGTAAAAATATGTTAGAAGTAAAGTGCATTTAACTATTTAGTAATAAATCTTATTTTCTTTGGCTCCGATAAGCCAAGTCCAAAATAAGCACCAGTTTGAGATCACTAACGGTATCAAATCGACTAATTTTCGGTTTTGTTTAATTTTCAAGTGTTTTTTGGTATTTAATACGATGAATGATTGATAACATTCATTTCAAAATATAATACGAATGAATTTCATTCCCCTTAAATATTCCATAGGTCTTCAATGAGATCCCAAACGAAAAGTCAAACACATTTTAAAGCATTCAAGCATAACTATATCACGCTTTTGAAAGTTATTATTTTAATGATCCAATAACGTTTTGTAGCTGTACTACTTTTATCATTAAGAAATTGTGTGTTAACCGATTATCATAAATAATGGATACTTTTTAAAATTTATAGGACCTTCTGTTTGTGATCTTTAATCGGCCCTTTTACAATATTCTAACTTTACTCAATTAAAATGATTTCTTTACCGATAGATGAATGTAACTACCATCAATGCTCATCTTTTTTATAATACGTTAGAATGGTCAGGCCATATTGCAATCAATCCTCAACATAACATCTCAGAAATTCCATACTCGTTGAAGGATTCCATTTAATTAATAAAACCGAATGCTTCAGGTTTATGATTCTGGATCTTTTATGCATAAAAAGCAATAACTATGAAATCAATTAGTATTTGATAAATGATGAACGATATGGTATTTTTTCCGAAAGAGACGGTTAAGCATATGATATGTACTAGTTTAAAGTAGAGTATGTCCTCCAGTTATTCAGTTAATGCGTTTCGAAGCATGCTCGAGCATTCGTTTAAATTTGATATTTCATTTGTCAGCCCATTGGCTGTTCTAACATGAGCAACTGTTATTTTTAAAACTGATTTTCGATTTTAAAATGACTAATTTATATACTAAACTAAAGATAGATTAATTTTGTTTTTTTTGGTTGATTTTTAATTTTTTTTCGTTTGTCTTTTTAATTCTCCAGGTTTTTTCATTTCTTTTTATCATTATCTACGTCATTCTGTTACTTGTTTGTATTTCTGTTAGTTTCTTTTTAATTTTTTTTTTTTCTGTTAGTTTCTTTTGAATTTATTATTTAGTAATTTAATATTTAATTTAATTATTGAATATTTAGGTTGCTTATTTTCATCAATTTTTCTCATTATTGTTAACTAAAGAGGCATTTTCAAATGTTGTTCAAATGTTTTCCTATTTGCTTTAATACTTTATGGCCAGGTTTGCGGAAAACTGTCACTGTGGGGACTATTAGAACTATCTTTATCGTTCTTAATTTGAAAATAAAATAGTTTAAGAGAGGAACCAAGCAGCTAAATCCTCTGCTTTGTCCAGAAGTGACTCTCAGTCCTCCTGCCATTTTCATACATTTCAAGACTCTACCCAGAACTTCACCAGAACATAACTTCCAATAAAGAAAACTTGAAACGAAACGTCTTTGTGTGTGTGTTTTCTCTCTCTCTCTCTCCCTCTCTCTCTCTCTCTTTCCTGCTAGCTCTTTCTTCCACACTGTACGTGATTAATAAATGTAATAAAAACCCAACCACCTCCCTTCCTCCCCCTCCCCCATTAAAACCAACCCCATCACCTCTCGGTGCGGGTCTCATTCAATGCTAAGCCGATGCGTGGGAGTTGTGATTACAAAATTTATTATTCACCATCGGATTGCGCGGCCCGAATCGCTACACAGCCTCAGACACTGTTCACCAACACCGGGACATGGTGTGACACAGCAAAGGGATTAGCGCACGGGAAGACGCCCGGGGGAGGGGGGGGGCAGTGTCTTGTGCGTGCATGTGTGTGTGTGTGTCTGGGAGGGGCTTCAGCAAACCGCTGACACCGGACAGAGCAAACGCGCGAACGCGCAATGGCAGTTTAAAATTCACACTACAAAACGACACCGTGGTCGATCGTGGCTTTGGTGCGCTCCTCGCACAAATCTCGCCCCGTGATGGGAAAGGGAGGGAAGGATTCCATTTCTAAAGCCCACCCGTTTGGGGACAGGGGCCGGGTTCGGGTGTTGTCGAGCGCGAACTCGCCCTGAATCATAAGACGCGGACAATAACAAAAAAACACAAAAGCCGTTTGCACGAGCACAACAAAGAAAGGCGCAAAGCCGCGTGAAATGCGTTGTGTTTCGGGTGGTGTAAAATGAGATTTTCCCGAGAAATTGTCGCTCGTGCTGAGGCTGAGCCTTGTTCGCTGACGGTGATGATGACGTTCCGGGCGAGCTGAGCGCGTGCTTACGGGCTAAGCTCGAACGTAACGATTTAACGAAAAATTGAGGTTGCTTTTTTTCGTTAGCATGGTGAGACTTTGTTTGACTTTGTATTAAGTAGCTGATGTGCTGGCTTAACCTCAGCAACTGACTAATAGTTCCCTTGAGCATTTCTTGTTCCAAGCTTTATCTAAAGTTAATTTTCTCAAATCAATCAAATTTGGACACAATTTTCGTTCGTCACCAATTTCCCATTCCAAAACTCAAAACTTTTAACGCGTAACGACGGGTGGCGCAATCACTTTAATATAGCTCCAGCGCCCCCCATATTGACCACAATGCTTCCTTTCTCGAAATCCAATCAGGAAGACACACACACATCCCATCTACCGCTCGAAACCGCTCGGACCACCGCAACAGCTAGGAGATATTATTTTAGTCGTTTATGTACATTTTATATCTCTGTTTTTATTTGCTTATCGTCAAACGTTCGCTCCACTCACTCTGCACCCGAGCTGCACCGCTTTATCTAGCAACGGAAAAAGTCAACAAGTCTACGTCCAACACCCGATGATGGTTTTAGCGTCTTATCTTATCACGACCCAAACCGCACGGACGAGATACACCCGTTGCTTCGAGATGTGTCGACATGCGATGTGCACCTTGTATGCGCAACCTATGCCTATTTCCACCGACCCTTTCTACATCCCCTCCTCCCCACCACCTCCAAGCCCCTTTAGAGCTCCTTTTTGTGGTCAAGCGGCAGCGAGAGCAAGAACGCTATGAACTTTGCTTATTAAACACATCTGTAACAAACAAACAGACGCTTTCGACGAGGCGCGGCGACGGCAAAACAGATAAAGATAAACGGGTCGCTCGGTCCGGGCTTTCAAACAACCACCAATCACGGTCAGGTATGTAAATAAAGGTACGCATAGGCACAGCGATGCGAACAAGCGCAGAACAAAATGCATTATTAATATTCCGACCATTTTCCGCGGCCATCACGAACCCGAAATCTAATTGATTCAAAACGAGTCCGTGGAGTACAATAAATCAAACGCTGTGGTATGCATGTCAACGCACAGCAAGGTACGCTCGAGAGGGTGAGGTTTTCTGTTTTGTGTAATAAAAATGCGTATTTTCTTAACAAACATTTTGTCCTTTGCCTATTGTGAAGCTAGTTTCGAAGCATACAACCTGTAAGCCGAGAAAACGGTTAGAGAAGGCGCTTTTTCCTCCATCCAATTTTCACCCCCCCCCCCCAATCGAAACAAAACCACATGAAAAGCTTGCCCCTGCGAACGGTGATCGCATTTTTGGCCCCGAAAACTTCATATATAAATCAGGTCAGTCAATGAAAGCTTCACGCGTACATTACGGCCTCGTTGCCCCTTCGGACTATATTGTGCCTTCGCCATGGTGGTGTTTCCCGATGCAAGTCTAACGCTAGTTTTTTGAGCTTGTGCTAGCACAGTTTTTCACAGCTTCTTTCTATTCAGCCACCAGTATTTGCGTTCTGGCTCTCCGAAGCGTTTCGCTACGCGTTTAATGACTACTTCTTGCAAACCTATCGACCATAACCCGATCTAACGTGTGGGAGAACTTGTATTGATGGTGATTTGTGATTGCAAGCATGTGTGCGTGTGTGTGTATGTGTGTATTTACAGTGACAATTAATAGCACCACGAGCCAACAACTCCTGCAGTCTCGGGAACACGGTACACGCTTAAAAAACATGGAGGTTCGTCGCCTTAGCCGATTGCAAGTTCTTTGTTTTTGCTACCGCCTGCTTAGAACGGTTTGCGTGGTCACGGAAACGGGTTCTGGTGTGTGGCAGCCCGGCCCGGTTTGCGGCAATGCCCCACTGAAATCGGCTCTGCAGCTCTGCAACTCTGCAACCAGCTTGCAGGCAAACAATGACAGAAAAGAAATGCTCGAAAGGCGATTTGCGTGTGAAGCAGCTGAACGGTAGGGTAATATCTTAACCCTAAATCATGGGTTGGACGCCGCTGGCCGAAGCACAGAGAAAAAGTGACATAAACAATCCACTTTGGGCTGCGCAGTTTTCCGTGGCTGACAATGTGTTATGAGCCACTGTGACGACGACGACGATGCCGATGTTTATTTGCCAACTCTAGCCCCAACGGAGGCTCAAGGCTTGTGCGAAGGGCTAAGGCGAAAATAAAAGTGTTTGTTGCTGCTTGCAGCGCTTTGTATTTGTTTGGCACAGGCCTTGCCGCGCAGTTCGTCTTCGAATTTCGTGCTGAACCTGAACCTCGGATTAAAGCTCTGACCTTTTTTTTTTGTTGGTAATTCAGAAGCTGATGCTGATGCATCCACGGCAACCAGCAGTATTATACATACAAAAATGCGAACGTTGTGCTGCTTAAAAATTCTTTTTGCGTATATTTTTTTCATACTCATATTTAAGTGCAAATTTAAGACGCTTCGAGGCTCTGTAGAAGAGCAAAAAGCAAGGAAAAGAATTCCCATCACCGTCTGTTCACAGCACTTGTTTCGCTTGAAGGTTTGAGAATTTTGTTTACATTTGCTAAGACAAGGGAAATTACCGTATGAGGCAATCAGCAGTAGTACTAGCATTGAATAGGTAATCTACAATCATGTACTCAAGTGCTAGTGGAGTGCAGTCCGTAGGAAAATGCAATCTAAATACAAACACCGTTTAAACGTCGCACAAACCTCTCAGACCAGCAATGAATCATGCTCGATAATCAATCTGAAGTATTCAGTTTTTTTTCTGCTGCGCGTTGATTATAAAGCTTCTATATTACTAAAAACTGATTGTTCTTTTAGAATGCAGCTTTATTCTGTTGGGTCGATTTTTTTAGACGCGAAAATTGCCAAATAGACACCTCGATCGTCCGCTCGACATAGTCCAGCTGCTGTTGTTGCTGCTGCTTCTGCCCGGATGATGGTTCGCCAAAACGAAAACCGATACTTTGAGTGCTGACGAAGCATAAACACACACACACAAGTACAGAAGATGGGCTCTTGGGTCAAACAAAAGGCCTGTGCCGAAAGGTAACACCAAGCTCCGGGCTTCAGGCCGACCGAAGCGTGGAAGAAAGGAAGTGCGCACCAGCATTCAGCGCAGTTTCATGTATTTTTTTGCATCTTTTGCAGCCTTTGCCAGACTTCATCCCACCGTGGAAGGTGCATGAGGTGCATCACAAATGCACCACAGACAAACACAGCTAGCGGGGCAAGTTCGCACTGGAACACAACAAACTGGCCTCAAAGGCAGACGCAGTAGGTGAGTGAGAAATGAATGGAGTGATCCACGCCTGACAATAGAAATGTCCGACCGAGAGAGAGAGAGAGAGAGAAAGAGAGAGAGGGATGGTTTTAGTGTGTATATGTTTGTGTGGGAAAACGGGAATGGTTAGTATAGAAACAGCATAACTGAAGGAGGAAACGCTCAAGAGCGATCCAGCAGCGAATGAAGCAAACGAGTGAACAGAGCAAAAGAGACCATCACTTCAAAGACCAGCTCGATCGCAGGTACCTTAGAGGGAAGGAAATCGCATTCCGAAATAATGTAAAACAATACGGAAAAATGCACACTCACAAAAACAAACCATTCCGTTCGGACCGCTCTTCAGGTGTCGTTCGGGGTCGGTTCCAGCAAACGAGCAGGCCAGAGAGCCAGAGTGCAAACATAATTATGCTTCTTCAGTGCAAAACCCATCCCCTGCTGGAAGGATGGCCGATCTGCAGAACCTTACCTGCACTCTCCACAAAACACCGGAGATGAAGGAAGTGTGTGCATCGATGTGCAGCATGTGCGTTTTTTGGTTTTCGGGAAGTAGAATTTCCCTGTTTCCCGTACACATGCGCGATGCGCTTCGTTTCCCCTGCTTCGGTTGGGAGTCCCTCGGTATAATCGGATTTCGCCCAAAACAGGAGAGAAACGTTGCATAATTCCACACTCTACCTGCGATGGCCGGACCGTGGATGAGCGCTCTTTTGCATCACAGGAAGCGTTACTGGCGGATGCTTCGCGCCGCATTGGATTACAGACAGATTGACGGAATCTGGACACCCCTGCGAAATCGCTACACTTTCGGGAAAACAGATTAATTATCCTATTTGCTCGTCCCTTAAGCCGACCGGAGATGATCGTGTCTCGAGCGCAACGGATGAATCACAATTCACTGCCCGTCAAGCGTCATAGATGGACGTGCTAGGTCGGGTTGGGTATTTGCGTTGCAGGCATTGTGTGGGGCATGGCCCTGGGTAGCAGGTCTACTATCTTATCGGGTTGTGTGAACTACATGAACTCAAACCTTCAACACAACAAACCCGATGAAAACGGTTGATGTACCAAGAAGAGGGCTTGTTTGATTAAGGAGAAAACAGTGTACAAAGAGTCTTCTTGAAAATGAACTACTATAATTTCAGAGAATAATGAGTCAATTTGAACCAGCTAAAGATGTTTCTAAAATATCAACAGCATATCAAAAATAAGCCTCAAGAGCGTCTTCTATCCTAGAACAAAATATAACAAATGGTGCATCAATGTCGTTATTTGTACTCGTATCCTAATTTTCTTCCTCCAACAGCCTGATCAACGGATTATATATTCAGAATTACTGTAGCGTGGATAACTACAATAACTATTTTCAAAATAATGCCTAGGAGTCTTCAATCCTTTAAAATGACTTCCCTTTTAGAACAAAAATGAATGACACCTTAAGAAACCAATGAATACACCTTAAGTGAATTATTTGAAAAGAATTGTGATTGTTGGGGTCTGCCTGTCCTTTTCAAACTACATTTTCATTCTGGTAACACTGGTTTTGGTTCAAATAATATTAAAGCAGCTGTTTTAAAACAGTTTTTAAAATATATCAGTAACTCGTGCCTACAATGTACAACAATCATTATCACAGTGGTAGATATCAATCCTAGTTTATGATTTTAATGTATAAAAAATTATCAAATTAATACTCTGCAATAAAATAAATAAGAGGCGAGAGATATCTAACTTTAGTTGTAGGAAAAGTAGCTCCAAACACCGAACGATAAGAAACTTTTTCTGTGAACTAAGTTAAGGTAACATAAGTTCATGAGTTTCTCAATGAAATTATTGCTAGTTCAACATTAGTTCATATTGATTTATGCGTTTGTAAGATAACATTGGTTTAAATATACAAACACTCAAAACTATAAGATTCAGATACATTTTAATGTCTTCTCCAAGGAGTTTAAATGCTGTTTAAATGTTTAAATGTTTAAAGCATATCAACATTATTGCTGAAAGAGATTGATCATAATTCACTACTCTGTTCATTGTACCTCATGAAACGTTGCCAAAACGTTGCACAAATTACTTGTTGAAGTTGGTTTTCTAGTATTCTGATTTTGTGTATGAATAAAATACGTACATTTAGCCTATTGATTCGTTTTCGCCATTTCAAGCATAGAACTTTTGAGTCATATCGGCTCCTTCACGCATCACGAAACTTCACAACATCCTGTTTTGCAATTAGAAGCTCTATCTTGAACCGAAATCGTTACCCAAAGTTTTGTGTGTAGTTTTTTTATTGCAACCGTACCGTAGCAGCTCGATCTTTTGGCTGTGGTGCGTTGTGCGCTTGCTGCTTTTCTAAGCACCACCACAGCGCAGCAAAGTTTGTGAAGGAAGTCTTTAATTGCCACGCCAGCCCGTTTCTTTCTAACCATTTTTTTTTTTGCTATCGTTTTCTGTGCCCTCGTGTGCGGGAAACAAAATATCATAGTTTTCGATTTAAAATAAATCCCCAGCACAGCACAGTAAACTGAAAATCGAATCGAAGTCAGCCAGAAGGTGCTGCTGGTGGTGGTGGTGCTAGAGGGTGGTGTATAAATAATTTATGACGCAATAAGATTTACTTGAACGCTCGGGCGCTCTCTCTACCCTCTGGCGACTGCTCGAGTGAGTGAATGTTGTGAATGCTCCGGCCCCAAAGCGCCCGCTTGTTCCGACATCTCTGCCGCGTGTCAGCGCCGTTGGGCCGCGCGGAATCGCGTGGGCGCACGTTTACCTTGAAGTGCGCGAATCGGCCCCCGATGCCGCCCCACTATGCCCACTAGCATTCGCACCCTACTGCAGTGGTTGGAGCCGTTTTGGGGGAGGCGGAAAAAGAATGTTTCACATCGGATGGGTTTCGATCGGAAAGCATTGCATTTGGAGGAATTGTCTTTAGTAACATTAATTTTATAAATTATCTATCACAACCTCTGCTAGTCATTTCTAGTTCCTTAGATTCACCCCCAACTTTTACTCCTTACATATTCTCCAATATTTTCAAGTAAATAATTATCAGCAACAGGCTAATTAATCATCTGAAAAGCGTCAACCGCACTCACTTACCTCTCATCTCGTTGATCTCATTCTTGTGCGTAAAGTCTCGCATGTAGCAGCTGCCGGTCGAAAACAGCAGGCTCAGCAGTAGGGCCGCCGTCACCACCCCGTACGCACCCATCTTTCACTCGCTCCGCGTTTTATCACCCTCGTTTGAGCTTCACTTGTGTACCCTAGCGTGATCTTGCGCTCCCTGTCACGCTCTCACTACGACACTCCCTGTTAGCTTCTTCTTCACTCGCGTTGGCAGCAACAGGTTGCCGCTTACTTTCCGTGGGTTTGTTTTGCCTTTTCCACACCCCTAATTATTCTACCCCAAAACCGTTTCGACCTGCCCGCTGTACGGTGGGCCCACTTGTTTCACTTGTTCTTCCGACACTCTGCCGAGCTCATCTGGTGCGACCGTGGGCACCCATTCCGTTCCATAGCAGCGCGATTTTCCAGTGGCTCGTTGTCGTAGGAAAAAGGGCTTCCTGTTTTCAAACGTCTCAGAGTGTAGATTAACTTACGGTGTTAGTTATTCTCAGCTATAGCTGAAGATGAAGATGGATTGTCTTTCTTCTCGCGTAGAGACACTTTATAAAGTGTGCAACATTCACCATTGAAGCAACGCGTTGGGGTCTTGCTTGGCTCAAAATCAATACCCTTTTTTGTAGGATACGTTTTACACTATTTTATTTCCTTTCAAATATCGTTCACCAAAGCTCACAATGGAAGCTTCCTTTTGCTTGCATGAAACCGAATAGTAGATGTAGAGTTTTACGATGATTATCGACCTTGGATTTGTTTGTCTGAGCACCGCGAAAAAAGCCACACAGCAGCACACACTTTACGACAACGCTTTTCCACAACGAAGCAAAAGGTGAGTAGAGAAAATACACTTGTTCACACAATTCGACACGCCACTCTTAGATAGATTTAAAAACTTCACTTCACAACATACTTTTGAAAGACACTTTTTCACCAACTCCAACTCGAATGCACTTTTTCCTCAACGCTCCGTTTTGTGCTACCAGAAAAATCACTTTTTTTGCTTTAGCTTCGTACAAACGATTGAACTCGAGCTCACCTACACTGTTTTTCTCGATCTCTCTCTCTCTCTCTCTCTCACTCCCTCTCACGCACTGTAACCAACAACCCGTGAAAAGTGGCGTCAAAACACGATCGTCAGGGAAATAAAATACGCACTACGCCAACCGGAAGGTTCGTTGCGGCCCAAGAACACCACCGCACGGTGTAAAGGCATCTTCTTTCTGCACCCTACTACACGAACCCGCGGCCACAGGTAGAGAGGGTGGCCAGCGGAAAAGGCAAACCAACGGGCGAGCCTCTGTCTAGGTGGGTGTGTGTGTGTGTCGATAAAATTATAGGCCTGTACGTTGTGTGGGGTCACCCTTGCCAAACGGCCAAACCTCTGTTGAGACTGTTGGCTTTGGTGTGTTTCTGCTGCTTTCTGCCGTGATCACTGTGGTCTGCCGTCTTCCCAAACGTTCACTCCCTCACTTATCGCTCTTTCTCCCTTCCTCTCTCACACCGAGGTGTAATACAAGAAAACTGTAATTGTTACACCACGAGCCTCACTGTAGCGAGCAACAGCAAAAAAAAACGACGCTGCTGATCCCTTCCGTCGATCTTCTGAATTTGAACGTCGAACTGCAACTGAGCCTTCGGTTAGGGGTTGGTCGGATGCTAAGCCAAGCAGTATACGCATGTTGACTGAGGGTCTCTCACGCCATGTGTGCTCTCTTTGGAAGAGAGTGTAACGCAGCGGAAGCTCTCGAGAGATGAACCATTTTCTCGCTGTGTTTTGGAATTGTGGAAATCTCAAAATAAGGTAGCATAACACTTTTAGGGAGAACGATGGCTTGAAAAATGTTAGTTTTAAAAATGTTTATAAAGTATACTAACTATAATCATTAAATGTTTGAGACTATAGAAAAGAGTCTCTTTCACATATTGTAATTAGAAATAAATGAAAAATAAACATTAAGAAAACAAAAAACAAAAATTGCTTTCCACATAAAAATACTTACTTTAATTTCTCTCTCTCTCTCTCTCTCTCATCCCTAAAATCGCGTCTCACAACCTTGTAACGCAACTTGTACGCAGTTGCATGCTACCTTGTACGCCATTTATGCTGCATACCTATGCTTGCCAGTGGTGTTGGTTCCATTTCAGTAGCCTATGTTTTGCTTCGCTGAACACTCTACCCCTTCTCAGCAATGTGTGTTTTTTTTTTTTGGAGCGGATATTCTCTTTTTCTCCGGTGAAATCTCTCACTGGGGCAGAGAGCCATTAAAATCAAGCGTTGAAGCATAAACACCGTGTCATGCACGAAACTAATACTACCGCACTGTGTTATGTTATGCAGGGTAAGGCAACTGATTCAAATGAAATGCAAATCAGCATTTAAAAAACAAAAACTTATGAAGTTATTTTGTTTAATTTGCTGTACGATTTTTCTTTTTCATCAAGCGAGGATTATTTATGGTTGAATTCGGGAAAACGGTGCTGTCATGATTGGGAGCTTTTCAATGATTAAGAAACAATTTTCAATAGGATTTGTTTGAAAGTAAAAATGTGTGTAAGTAAAATCTGAGGAAAGCATTTTAAAATCAGTCAACACTAAGCGTATTTTTTATTACATTTTAAACTGTTCTATGCCAAACAACAAACATCCTTTAAACCGTACGTAATGCAACAAAAATTCGTTTGTTTACCTATACTTAACTGGATTTTTCCACATTCATTAGGTATTTAATCTCGTAGCATATTTTCACTTTATTTTCTTACTACTCAGCATTCGAAAAGGATTTGATTGATTTTTATAGTGTAATGTATAGTGCACCACAATAAAACATAAAAGAGAAGGATGGAAAATTAATTAGTATGTATTTAAATACAAGTAGTGTGACTGGTTGAATCTTTAATTTGAGTCATAATATCAGTATTGTATAAGTTTTTGTTGTTTTAGTCAAATATATTTTTTTGTGTTACGTTAAACTACTATACAAAAAGTGGGTATTGCTGGGTTAAACGTACTTAGATTTTGAAACAGCGTACTACGTCTTCTTCTATTAGAGAGACTTCAGCCGTCAGGCTCACATTCGCTTTACGCACTACGTCTGCTAGCACGACACATCTATGCGCCTGAATATATGCAACGTAATAAATTCCTATAATTATGAATTGTTATTTGGTGCAACAATGTTCAATACTAATTGCTTGTATATTGATTTTTAAACATTTTTAAACTCAATAGTCTTCGTATATCATAGTTGAAATAATATAAACAAACCTCTTATTCCATGGGACATCTAAAGGGCCTTGGTAATGCTTAAGGCAATTATTTTATAGCGCAAGCAAAGCCATTTTAAATACGTAGATTATTACCGTGAACTTTAAACAAAACGGTGAAACTTAATGAATGCCCAACAAAGAGAGAGAGAGCGAAAGACTTTATCAAGTTCAAAGACGATCTTCACATATTGTATATGTTATATGGTAAATACTGGCATTATGTAAGCATCGCTAGTATATCAAGGACAAATTGTTTCGCTAAACAGAGAAAAAGATAAACGAGTGGTTATGATAAAAATATACTTGGAATAGACCAGTATTCTTCGGTTTGAAAACAACATTCACTTTCGCTGCGGTTTTATCACCAGAATAGGCTGCAAAATGTTTGCGCTATGTTATTTATAAACCAATGCAAGAACCTAATCAAAACTGTGATAAGAATATGGAATAGTCGGTAGAAATAAAAATATGCCATGGAAAGATGGAGTAAATCATTTGTAAGAGAAATACTTTGTGAATAGATAAAAAACTAATTTCTTGTTTCATTCTAGGTTGAATCGGAACTTGGAGAACATTCAACTTACCTTTTATCGATCAGCAAAAAACGGTCACATCATCAGTGTCATCTCACCATTACAACCCATTTCTCATTACCTTTTATTAGTTCTTTTGCCATACAAGAACTTTGGTTTAGTTTTTATTCATTCATTTCGAATTCTGTTCTCTGTTTTGTTTTCGCTCATTAGTGTTTATCATGTTGGTTTTGCATTATTGTGACCATGTGTTGGTATTTCTTTTGCTTCTCTGCTGGGGCATTTGTTTGAAACATGCGCACTTTACTTTTGCAATTCTGTGGTTTTGCCTGTTTTATAGCTTTGTTCGCACTATGCGCATCTTAGTTTCTGCATGTTTAACACTTTCCCCATTCTGCCGTGTCGCGTGTCTTTTTCCACGTGTGTGTGTCTGTAATCATCGTTCTACTAAATTTGGTTGTTTCTACTAAATAGCGGCAACATGGCGGCGGCGCTGGGATTTGTATTGAGTGGATGAGATTTTTTATTTTTCTTTGCAAGCATTTGCAGTCTCAGTTGCGAGACAGTTTACATTGGTTTTCATTCGCTTACAAACAGTGATTTTAGCTGATTCGGTCCATTCGGTAAGCTAGCTCGGTGCGTAGCAGCAATGTGTAGTAGTATTTTAGCTAGTTTTTTAGCTGATGGATATAAGTTGCCCCCACTTCAAACAGTCCGGGTTCCGTTGCTGCATTCTACTAGCGTTCGCTTCATGTTTGCTTTATCTTCTGGTCTACATTTAATGTTATCGTTAAGACTTTATTCTTCATTTCCCTTATAGCGCACCTCAGCTTCTCAAACAAACGGACAAACGGAACAATTCATTAAAGGTAAACACTTTCGCTGGAACAAATTAGCGAGCACCCTCAAGCGCGTACTGCACTGCCTGTACTGTACGGGGCAGGTGGTAGGATTTATTTTTTAAGCTAATTCCGGTGCCGATCACGAACGGAAACCAATTCCGGCACAGAAAAATGCAAAATGTGCGTTAGGCTTTTTGCAAGAAAATGCGTTTCAAAAAACCAAACCAACTATTATCACCAGCATCGCGCTGACGCCGCGTACAGATTCTATCATGTTTTTATCCAATTTCAATAATCAATCATTAGGCACTCAAGTGATAAATGAATCCTGTTCCAGCCTTCCCACTGCACGCCCGAAGCGGTTCCAGCACACAACGACCACAGTAGGCCTCAGCCCGTTGCGTGATGGGTTAGTGCTAGTTCTATCTTTTGTCTTGTTTTGTGCTATATTTTGCAACAATTTGTTGGATTTTTTTTCTATGCGTCACTTTTTGCGTCATTCTACATCTGCACCTTTTTCTCTCGCCCTTCCATGATGGATTTTGCTTGAGAACCGTGTCTGCGCTTATCACAAAGGCTTTCTGTTTTGTAGCCGGATATCTAAGGGTAGATCTTTCCGATCCTGAATTCGTTTGGCTAAAGCTAAAGTGCAAAATACGGTGTGACCTTGCTCGCTTGTTATTGTAAGAAATATTGTACGGGATATTTCATTACCTCATTTCTATTTTATCATAGTAAAAAAAAAAGATCACTTCTAAGGTTAAACTTAAGTAAAAAGAAGTAAACAACTCCACAACAAAAGTGACAATTCTAATACAGAAGCATCGCCAGAAGCTTTAACTAACCGTTTCTATGCGTGCTTACTTTATTTTGTTTTATTTCAATTAATTTTTTATGCTTGATAGCTGCTTTCACACGTAAACTTTTGCTCACTTTATTATCGACAGTTTTACGGGGACATTGCATGTAGTTGTGAAGTAACATTTAGCTACGGCTCCATACGCTGCACTGATTTTCACCTCATCGCTGTTGCTGTGCCGTATTTTTTTTTTTGTTCCTTTGCAATGTCATCTAGTCCGGACTTTTGAGTTTGTCTTCGGTTACTTCTATTTTTCTTATGTTGCTTCTAATGTTTCGTAAGCTTTCCATTGTTTAGAGGGTGGTAGAAGAAAAGGGGACCTAGTAAGTTTTGGGCAAGCTAGTACATGAAAAGTATCTACAGATAGTAAGTGTATTTTAAGTGGCTACGCAGTGTTCGCCTTTTAAACGTTCCCGTTTTGTATTTTCCATCCAAAAAAAGAAACATAATTTAGGCAAAGGTGTATAACATCTTTGAAACGAAAAGCGAATCAAAATTAATACTGTATGCCTACTTTAAATGAGGATCAAAAAGACATAAAATTTAAACAATAAAAACAAGTATCACAAAAGTATTTTTGTGTTTATCATTAAAAAAATATAATTTAGTAAATCCAGTTTTAGCATCATTTCCTTCATAGCCATTCTTTATCTTCGGGATCTCCTCCTGAGGGAAACTCTTCACATTCCACATTACAACTCACATGTTCGGCTGTTGCTGGGTTGCTAGCGCGGCTCACTATGATTAATTAATAACTTACAGCAGTTAAGAGTCGCTGTCAACGTCACTACGGAATAAGATTTGCCCTTTGTTTTGCTATGCTGCATCACCTACTTGTGGTGGATCTCTCATCTAGAGTAACAAGTTTCTTTGATTTCTTCACTTTTATCTACCACAAACTACCTTCTACCCCTTTTGGGGACGATGTATATACGCATAAATGGAAAATAATGAAAACCACTCAAATTTGAAAACAAAAATGTTTTAAATAGTAAACATGGTGAAAATGATTTTTGTGCTCAAATAAATCTTTTACAACTAGGCGTAAATAGTTAGAATACTTTGTATGTTAAGTACAGTAATAAGATGTTAAAATTGGAAAAAATAAATCATATATGAATTACAATAAATAGCTTCAAATATCGATGAATGCGCACATCTTCATTTTGCATTAGCTTTCTTGCCTATCTAACTAACAATCAACCCGCGTTCACCACGTGTCCCACCGTGTCCAGAACAAGCGTCCTGCGTGTCCTTTTCGTGTGCCGCTACGGTAGCCCATTTGCTCGTTGTTCGACGTCTCGTTGCGTGTTTATTTTTCTGCTCTATGTGCTTTTAATCGTTCGTGGTCGTATCCGGTGAAAAGCATCAAGAACGTGTCGTTTGGGGTAAGAGATGGCGTAAGAAGTAAACTATGGCAGTTTATATTTTATCTTTTCTAACGTATCGACGTTGTAGTTTTTAGTTCCGTGTTATCTTTTAAGTACGTATGGCAATGGGTTGACTTAAAGGGGGATGTGTTTAAACATGTTCAAATAACTAACAGTTTTTAGTAAAATGTATTGTAACGAGAGAAATCATAAAAACCGTTTACCGAGCTTTACAATACGCATTAAGCACGCGGACCGGATTTTCCTTTTCGCATCGCAACGTTGTTACCTTTGGTTTGCTTATGGGTTTTGTTTTCTCTTATTTTCTTGATTCATTTATTTCGTTTCAATTCTTATAAGCTATCTGGGACTGTCTTCTCGTGCGTGCGGCAGACGGCGGATATCTAGTGTAATGCTATAAAGATTACTTGTTTCTCTCTTTCTCATTTTTCTTCGTTTTGTAAGTGTTTTAGCTTAGTCCGTTTTAACGATATGCATCTCACGTTTTCACAGCAAACGGCCACACACCTCCTGCCCATCTGCCTGCCTGCATGCATCGGGTTTGCGTGTATATTGAATACGCTTTTTGAAAGCCCTGCACTTGCCCCTCGTTGCCACGTTTCGCAGCTACCAAACACACCCACACCCCTCCCCTCCCCCCGCCCACCTTTTTGCTGACACGCTTAGCGCATCTGAGTCCTGTTTCACAGCATTGCCGTTGGCCTGGTACCATTCCTGTTCTGGCTTGTGTCTCTGCTCCTAGACCTAGTTACGTTAGATTTTCTGTTTTCTACAAAATGTACATCACTCGCGCTCTTGATACATGATTCTGGAGTTGCTTGTTCCTGTCTCGCTTTCTGTTATTTATTCCCGATCAATTTTACAACGCTAGTTAACAATAGAGCGACAATATAACGTATTTCCCTTTTTTTTTTTGGAGGGCATCCCGTAAGAAATTGATATTGATCCAATTACTGGTTGGTCATTGAATGGCGTGTGTGTGTGTTTGTTCGGGTACGAAGAGCGTATACAGGCGGGGTACGGTAAAGAAAATGTCACAAACGCTGTTTGTGCTCTATTGCTTTTACGCTAGTATGCGCGTTTCATAAGTGTTGGAAAAAAGTGTCAGACCATTTCGCTCGATAAAGCTCGAGAAGCCGTGGCAAGGAGCGTTCTTGATAGTGCGCCTGTTTGAAATGTGTGTCCTTTTCCTGTATTTACTACTCGGGCCCACTTAAAACTGCATAGAAAATATTGCATTTAACATAACTTTCTCTATTCGATACCGTCGGTTCGTCCACACCTCGTCCTCCTCGCGCTCCTGCTTGGCAACACTGTTCCCTTCCGTTTCGATCCGCACGTGCCCGCCTTCGCCGCCCGCTTGCAACGTCACCGGCCGGCCGCTGTGCCGACCCGATATGTGTCTTTTCTAGCACGCCACGTTTTCGGGCAGCGGATTCTCGGTTATCCGGATCGCACCGTTCTTCGCCCGCTCGTAGATGGCCGGCGCGCTGGCAGCACTGCCGCTGCCGATGCAGGCACTGCCGCTGCTGGTAATGTTGGCCGTCGCCGTGATGCCGCTGATGCCACCGTTGCCGTTGGTTTGCTGGTCTGCGCTACCGCCACCACCGCCACCGCCACCGCCGCCGCTGCCGCCGCCGCCGCCGAGCAGCACGTTCCCGTTCAGCTTGTCGAACTCTTGATTGTGGTTATGACACGACACCGGTTCATTGTTGTTAACGTTGTTGTTGTTGTTGTTGTTGCAGTGGCGGTTGATTGCAGTTGATGCAGCAGCAGTAGTAGCAGTAGCAGCAGTGGTAGTATGGTATTTAGCATGCGGTGAAAATGTTGGTGCTGCCTCAACACCATTAGTACGATTAATAGCTGTAGCTGATAAAAGCGAGGTGCGTGTCTTTGATGGGATGATGGTTCGCAAATGAGCTAGTCGTTATAATAGGTTGGTTTCTTTATATTTTCTCTGTTTTTATATAGGTAGAAAATATACACTGATTACATTTCAATTAATATGATTCCGCACAACGATTCAATGTTTGTTTTGTTTTTTTGCTGAGTGAGAAGAAAAAAAGATTTGGGTTTTGGGAGAAGGCTCTACTTCGATTCGCACTTTCGCTCTCTCTCTCTTTCTCTCAAGTTTGGTCATGATTAACTGTTGTAGTAAGCTAGTTAAGATTGCATGCAATGCCCTAGCTCTAGCTGGGTTTTTGTTTTTCTGCCTTCTGGGGAGAGCCTTTCACGAAAGCTTTCCATTCATGCTTTGCCTCACAAAACTGTGCGCAGTACGAGGTAAAATAGAATCATACCAAATCAATTTTATAAAAGGCGCAAATTATCGTACAAAACAAACTGAAGGGGAACAGATAAAAGATTTTAAATATTTGGGTAACATAAAACACATTATTTTTATTGAAATCATACCACAATACAAAGCTCATATACAATACACGGTACGAGAACGAAAATAAACGATATAGGTTTGTGTAGGTTTGATGCGAGATGAGCGGAATAATGACAATGATGATGGACGATAAGGCACGACATGAACATGATTCCGAACAGTTCGATAGACGGGCCATCGAAACGAAGGGGTAACCGTTTGTGCAGGATAGCAGAGTTCTGTTCGATCACAAACATTCTACACCATACGTCGTTTGTACGGCATTCCGCGCGCCCGAAATTGGGAGGAAAGGTGCTGACTATAGTTAATTTGATTTTAAGATGTTAAACGATTTTTCTTTTATTATTTTTTCGCTTATTCTATGTACTCTATAAGAAGACACACTCGATTCACATTCGATCGTTATGCTCGAAAAAAGGATCGCCGAACCATTTGCAAATGAAAGCAAACAAGAAAATAAAACCATAAATGAGTCACTAGGTGCATCTACATCAGCTCGATCGTTCATAATGCAGCACTTTTAGGTGTTTCGTGATCTTCTGAGCGAATGCGTGTGTATTTCTTTCAAAGCGTCAGCTCTCAAATTAAACAAAGGCAAGCAACTGAGGCAGTTCAGGGTGTTTCGTTTTTTTTTTGGTTCAATTATTTATTCCACATCGTTTGTTGTTTGTTTTGGTTGTTTGGTTTTTACAATTTACAAAATTGAAACGCAACACACAAAAAAAACGAAAAATTAAACTATACTCAAAACAAACACAAAACATTACATTTGCGGCAAAGAATAACTGCTGGTGATAATTAAACTTAACTTAATCGAACGGTAATACAGAATGGATAAACAAATAAAAAAAAATGCGAAACTAGAACGTAAAGATTGCACGATAAGGGAAAATAAACTTATGACCTAACACGGCGACTGCTTTTCGTACCCATTGGAAGAGGGACGTGCGGGTGAAAAGGCAAATTTAAATTTTAACACAAATTGATTTTAATTTTTAAAGAACGTGCAAGAACGTTCGCGCTGTGTGTTTGTGTGTGTGTCTGTTTGTGTTTGTGGGAAAGCAAGAAGCCACGGCCCACACCTTACACACCAGCCGGCGCCTGTGCTTTAGTGGGTGACGGTAGTTTCTTCGAAACTGTGAGGAGGAGAAAACACATTTTCCACATGTTTGAGCGAAGAGTTTGCTTCTAAATTTTAGTTCATTTAATGTTCTTCTCCAAACCGCCGAATGGTAAGCCGCTAGACACATAGGTGTGTGTGTGACTCTATCTATTATTACAGCTTTTTCCAGGGGGTAACTTGAAGCAGAAACTACAAACCAAAAACTAAACTAAATAACAATCTACTTTTTGACGATTCGGAAGTGACTAATGGAAAGGCACTCGCTGCTTTTTAAACTATGGACATTTTCAGGATCCATCGATGATGATGATTAACAAGATTGTAAAATGAAACAAAATAATATTTTACTAGGAAAGTGTGAGGTACCGGTGAGACATTACCCGCTGACTGGAAGAATATTGGGCTTACCCTAGCTTGGCTTCACTGGAGAAGCCATTCTAGCAAACACAAAATAGTGACTTAAAAATGGGCTCTTACACTTAAACATCATGCCGAAAGCGATGGCACATGAAACGGCTCAGTACTGCTAATCCGTGTCCGTTTTCAATATTGTTCGCTCTGCTAGGATTTTCCTTTTTGTTCGCACACTAACATTTGCGCAGTTTCGTGTGACTGTATTTCAACAATCTTAGGCCAATCTTTGGTTCACAAACCGTGCGGTAGAGCCATTCTCATGCATGGGTTAATGCTCACAGCATGCTAAAGCAACGCAGCTTGTGCCCACATATCTTTAAACATATCAGTTTGTTCTGTTTTCTTATGCTATCTTTAACTAAAAACGGAGAATTTTACTATCAATTTCGCACTTCTGGAAATCCTTCTGGGTTTCAGTGAATCAGTAAAATCACTTAACGTTCTTCGCTGTCTCCTGCGCCTCGGTTGAACGTTAAATGATTTTTCGCCTTCGAACGCTTTCGAACAATTTCAGCCAGGCAAAACTCTGCAGCCAACCACGACACTCCTGCCTAGCGAAAGCATTGCGCCAGCGTAAGGGTGTCTTTAGGGGGAGGGTGGGGAGGGTTTCCCGGGGGATGGATGGAAGACCAATAGGCGCCAAACAAAATGTCACGACCCCACGGGTGCAACTACTACTGGGACAAGCTCTCTACTGTGTTCGTGCGAGACAGTTTGCCTAGTTTTTGCAAAGCTCCAACGGCTAAAAGTAAACACGAATCAGATGGTAGGATGAATTAAAAACAAGTTAAATTAAATGCTGCTTGGTGGGAAAACTATAAAGCAATGGTTAATGGTTAGGCATGATACGCTGAGAATGAATGTGATAGAAACTATTTTAAATAAATCATAACGTATCAATATTAATTTGCTTTAAAGTAAGAATAAATTTATGTTCTACAGCAAACGAATATGTTGTGAGGTTCTTAGTGCTACATTTGAAACAAAACTAGTAAATAAATATGTATACATTATTGACCAATGCCAATTACAAGAACAGCTAGCTCTTGACTTTACACTTTTGCTCACTTAAAACAAACATTCTCGATCAGCCCATAGTTTGTATCGAAATCATATTAAATTATTGCATTTATGATACATTCCGCTGGTCGAGGGAACGTATCATAAAACGCACTAAACATACATACACGCTTCTACGCACGCACACACACACACACGCACACACATACACACCAATTGCACACAAAGGTATGTGTTTTTAACTTCCAATGCGAACAATTTACTTGTAAGGAGCCGTACGCACGAGCATATTATTTTTTTTTTACTTTAACATTGTAGTAATAAAGGTTTACGAATTTGGTTTTGAGTAAAAATAAATAAAGAGAATGTAAAAAGTAATGAGAAGACAAAAGAAAAATGAAAGCTAGCTTAGAAATCAAACATTATTTCAAACGCTAATGCTCAAATCTCTCGTTTTATGGAAGTACTTTTGAATTTACTTAAAAAGTGAAACGGTAGAGGGTAAAGGTATAGCTACAAAGAAAAGCAATAGGCAAGGTGATTTCAGTTTATCAAACTCTAAGCTTGTCTGGTTTGTTCATTGTCAAAGCTCAAACAAACGCTTCCTTAATCGGTTTTATTGTAATTATTCAATTTATAAAGTCTATAATGGTTTGCTATCGATTGATATTAACACAGTTTACAACGGGTTAGTCGTCCTTTTGCGTGTGTGTTTTTCTTTTTTCTTCTTCTTCCGTTCTCGTCACGATCGTAACAAACAATCAACAGTCTAATTCCAGCCCTACATACGGTACACTTGGGTTCGCATAAAATGATGAAAGAATATCGATGCAGAAAAACTTAACGTAACGTTCTCTATTGTCACATTTAATCCTTTAACTAGCAACATCTGACTTGAATTGAACAAGGGGAAAAGATAAGGTATGATCGTTTGCGCAAGCGTACCGATTGTAGGAAGCTAATCAAGTCTTACGGTTCAAGTCCATTGCCAATTCAAGCTGCACCCTAGGTTTATCAATTTTTCGTTTAAGTTATTGTTATAGTTTCTGCTGTTTGCGTAGGCTTGTAAGCTTAAGTTTGATTTATCGGTTCGAAATTCGACTAGCTTCTATCGTTTCCGTTGCTTTACTGTGTGTTACGTTCATGTTTCTGATTTAACGTTTCGTTTCTTTTCCCTTCCGTGTGAAGCGGCCCTTGCCTGTTTGCTTCCTTCATCATCCTAGAGCACTAGCAGCGGTACAGGCGGTACAAATATTGAACAGATACAGCGATCATATTAATTCATAATGAAACCAATGCTATCGTTTTGCAGAAAGTTACTTTCATTTCAATGTACGATTCGTAGCGAATTATCCGGGAAAAGTTGGAGCTGTGGTTGGAGATGTCGGGTGGTGGGAAATGTTCTATGATGTACATTTCGTTCGTGGAGTGACTGATATTTCGATATGAGACATGAGTCGCATGATGCTGATGTGTGAAGTTTTCATGTATTAAGGTATGTTTTTTTTTTAATGAGTCGTCTTGCGATCAACAGATCACGCGCACGACGCTACAACATGTGATCGCTTTCTGAACGCAACAGAGATGCTAATATTGATTATTTCATTACTTTTCTGTAACTGGGTTTGTTGTTTGGAGCAAATGCGGCGCATTGATAGACATGAAGATGAATGTAAAGTGGCTATGCGTGTTTGCTGCATTCCAATAAACGACATCCTGCAGGCTTAGCGGAACAACATGTAGTGGCAGTGTGTCTAAGTGGTGTCATCAACGGTGTAGCATTTGTAATGTAGCACATGAAGGTGTACTTGTTGGAGCGAATGGCGAGCTGTTGTGTGTGTGTGTGTAGTGTGTGAACTATGGCTAATACATATTGCTGCTCAATTTGCTTAGCAAAGCTGCTCCTAGCTGCGCCGCAGTCTATTTCCTCCCTAAACTTTAGCACGAAAGCATTCCCTTACTCTTCTCTGTTCTTCTGTGTTGCCCTGCGCAATGCAACGGACAACGGTGGGCAATTGTCGGTATGTTTTTGTGTGTGTATGTTTGTTTCTGCGTGTATGTGTGTTGATCCTTATTATCCGTTTTTTTTTTTTTCATTTGAAAGTGTATAAGCAAATGTCCAATTTGTTTTACGATCTAGCACAATCTGCCGGCAAGTCTACCGGAGTGTAGGGGGAAAGCTAACTGACTCTGGCTCTATTGGTGGTTCTAGCAATGTTCGCAAGAGCTTCCAGCGTAGGAAGTAGGTTCATAGGTTTGAAATGTGTGTACTATGCGCGCATACTCTTACATACATCTAGTACGGTGGTGTGTTTTAGACGCAAAAGTTTAGCACTTACCGTAGCCTTCACCCTGCAGGAACAGCCGGAATGCTTCGGCCAGCTTGCCCGGTTGCTCCTCTAGTACCAGACCGCAGTCGGATATCTAAAATGAGAAATGAAAGCGGTTCATATAAATAAAGAACATAATTATGGCTAGAAATGGAAGTGGACAGTTTTAGTCTAGTGCAAATGATTTCTTTTTTCCAAGTTATATTTGGCTTTTAAGTTAGTTTTGACCAAAGCGACATTTGATTGCGAAAGCCATCGATTCAAACCCCGCTTGTTTGTATGCACAAAAGTTAAGTAAATTTTAAGTAGTGCTTTAGCG
Source organism: Anopheles epiroticus (assembly GCA_000349105.1). NCBI lineage: Eukaryota > Metazoa > Arthropoda > Insecta > Diptera > Culicidae > Anopheles > Anopheles epiroticus. The sequence goes on along the minus strand of KB671478.1, from coordinate 75,711 downwards.
TTTACCAAGAAATACCGTGAAATTATTGGGGAAATATTATTGGATGACTTATTGTCGATCGATTCTAGCTTCCTTACTTCCCCTAAATTACAGCGTTAGATTCGATTGTTTTGTCTTCAAACAAAAAACATAGCAAGAGTAAAGAAGTAAGTAAGTGTTCAGTGACTTGAGAACAATTTTCAAACTTTGTCTGCCTATTGCAAATGAAAGGCAAGGCTATAATAATGCCTACAGTTGCTCAAAATAAATTGAAATCAATTCATACAAAATGGTAAATAAATAACAGAAAAAATCATGGTATTCATATTCAATTATTGAACTGTTGTTGAACACTGTTCGTTTAGTTTTTCTCTTTTAGCATGTCTCTTTTGCATTTAAGAGTAATTTTTACTGTTCAATGATTTCCTTCGATAATTAATTTGTAAACTACAACTGGTTAGTTTTTAAAATATGGAATAATCAACGCCAATTAGTATGAGAGATGCTTAACATGCAAATGCATGCAATGAGGAAAAAGGTACCAGATGAAAACTTTCAACCTTCTTCTTTCTCATTAATTTCCTCTCGCTCGTAAGTCTTACGGCAGAAAACGGGACGAGTTTTCATCACGTCCCGTCCAATGTCATTAAAATGATTAGCAAACTGCACATTAAAATGTGTCTGTACAAATCGCTTCCGCTTCTTTTTTTATCATGTCACACCATCCTTTTCTTTCCCTCGTCCTAACCCCCCTGCGAACGTCACGGAAACAAAGTGCTTTCGTAAATTCCATTATGGTAAGGTTCCAACTAATGAAAAGTGTCATAAGCGCGCGTGTTTCGTTCTGGCGAATGGGTATCGTAAAAGTTAGCTCCTAACTAGGCAGTAATTTGCCGGCGCAGTTTTTCAACCGAACCCGTTACATAACTCCACGATCGATAGCCGTTTTGCACGCGGAAACGGGATAACGTGGAGCGAAAAGGAAGAGAATCGAGAAAAAATAACCAAACACACGCCCAGAACCATATGCGAAACGCAACTTCAACACATTAGTTACATTATCGACCGGAATAACCGCACCCATCAATACACGTGCTCACCACAGGACCATGTTCCCTCGCCCACCCTCCCTCTCCCTCGGGAAATGAAGGGAACAGGGCGATGTCACATAACAGAGTGGCAGAAGGTAGAGGAACGCGCTGCTGTCGATTAAAATGAAATTACCTTCATCCAATTAGTCTTCTCCGGGATTAGTCTACCGTTGAACGTTACTGTATCATCGATGTGGGGCGATAACGCGCCAGTAATATTTAACACGGGCATCTTCAGCGATGGGGCAGCTGCAGAAAGAGCGAAGAGACAGGTTAGTGTCAGCAGTGATGTGTGTCCATTACAATCGATCAGTTTTCATCAGGAGATGAGAGATGAGTCGGCTAGGGGGACTGGCACAGCGATGACTTACAAGTTTGTGGTGAGCCGGAAGGTGTTCGGGCAATGTTCAAATCCGTACGCTTAATGTAAGCATCGATCAGCATGGCCAGGTTGACCGGATTTATCGAGCGCTCAAAGTTGCTCTTGTACAGCTGGAAAAAGGAAAACACACAAAAGCGTAGAGTAGTGGGTCAGCCTCAAATTCTACCCTCCAGGAGGTCCAGACGGCCTCACTCACCTGCACCAGATCCAGATTGCGCTCCTCTGGATTCCGGCCGAAATGATGCCACATCAGATAGTCCAGCACGCCCTGGGTCATGCCCTTGGTGCGCAGATTGCGCGTGTTCAGCAGCTGGTAGCCCCACTCGATCCAACCGGCGGCTGTCGAGCTGCAGTTGATAAGGCAGAGCGCTCCAACCTGTCCCGGGAAGAAAGACGCGACTCGTTATGAAATGGGAAGGGTTCCACGGTGTCTGCTCATTGTGAAACGCGCAGAGCAAACGCTATCAGCTCGCACCAAACCCCAGCGCACTCACCTTATCCGGATTGGCCAGGGCAAAGCGGGCCAAAATGTTTGCCCCAGCGCCGACACCGAAACCGATGATGGACTTCAAATTGAAGTGTGTCATCACAAACAGCATCTGCGATGCCAGCTCGTCGAACGTGGGATAGACGTAGCTGCACGGGGAAAAGGGAAGCAAAGAGCGAAACCAGTCGAATGAGTTTTGAGATTAGAGACGCATCGGCGACGGCAGGGACTGCTCACTCTTCCGGGAACGTTGGGGCGCCCTCCTCCTGGCCCGGTGCATTCACGTGATACACGCAGAAGTTGTCCAGCAGCGAGCGCATCGTAGGGAAGTTGAAAAATCCGGCAAAGCTCGATGCATCTGAAAGAACGAACGCGCACGGTCCAATGCAAAACGAAACCCACATTAGTCCTGACGCAGCTTTCGCCCATCGCCCAACGCCCAACTCACAGTTCAGTCCCAGATCGTGGTATGTCACAATCGCCGGCTTCGTTGTATCGCCCTGGACTGCCACCAGGATGTCGCCCTTGTCCGTCGGTACGCGCCGCAGATCGCACGCCCCAACTATCGAGCCTCGCTGGTTGGGATACTGTAGCTGTACCGAGCGCAGCTCAATGTCATCCATCGGGTCGACCGGCATCGCTCTGCGTGCAGAAAAAAGAGGATCGAAGCGGTTGGAATCAGTATCAACCGGTACTGGGAGTGGAGAAATAATGGGTCGCATCTCGTCGTACGGCAAGTCACTGCTTTCCCATTGCTGGGACACTGCGGAGCGTCTCCGGGGCGGCAGTAAGCCGAGACAGTGCGTGTACACATGTCGAAAATATTACGTCTATTATGTTTACCCGACGAGGCATCACTATTGCTACCCAACAACCGGTTCGATTTTGAATTTTGGAGGGCGATACGTACTCCAACGTTAACACACACGCTATTCTAGAGCTATTGATTGCTGGCTGGTTGGTAAAACATGTTGAAAAGCCGATATCGAAGCCTAAGGCAAAGCCAAATCGGAATACAATTTTGCGAAAACTAAACGTAATGGAATTGCTAACAAATCGCTACAAAGTATAATGTAACTATATCGCAATGTATGATACAGCGCAGTAATGCTATGGTTCTATGCTATCGTTTTGGACAGGAAATTTCTAGTTTGTACACAATTGATGCTATGCTTCAAATTCAAAGCTTACATTCATTTTTCTTTTCTTTGATAAGCAGTTCGGCACGGAAAGCATTGAGTTTTAAAACTATCTTTACTAATTACAAATAATGTAATCGTTAGTTTGATCCTACACTCACTAATAGCATAAATTATTTTTTGGCACTTATTAACGCATAAAGTGTAAATGCTGATGATAAAATTCTTTTTGACCATATCATAAATTTGATGTTTAAATATTATTTCATTGTTCGCAGTTAACAGATAAAAATGGTGATCAACAACTAGCTTAACAATTCATTCAATGAAACAAAGTATGCCAAGTTCTTTTTTCGGCAAAATAATTTTCAAACGAAATTATACAACTCGAATTGAACTCGAATTGAACTTTAATTTATAAAAAAATCGAGCGAAGCAAACTTGAAATTTCGCTTTTGTATAATTTGACTCTTATGTTGAGACAAATTTGTCAAAAGTTGTAAATATCTCAATGAATTTTACATACAATAAAGTTTTTATTGTTTGTTTGTAGGGCCATCCATAAATTACGTAATACGTTAAATAAAAATAAAAAAAGATGTATAATGTTAATAGTAAAAGAAATTGTTTCGAACTTTTTTGTTTAAAATTCTAAAGTTATGAAACAAAAGTTGAACCCTCTATCTCACCCCTTTGCTACCAATTCCCACTATTCCGTCCCCTTTGTAACAAATTAAAATACTTATTAGCGTTACGTAGTTGATGAATAACTCCTATTTGCAATATCGATACTAATAATCAAATTTTATAAAGAATGTTTGGTAGGAGATATTAGAGACATTCGCACATTAGAGCTTTTTGGAATTAATACTTGCAGGCTTTCTTCAAAGTTCAGACATCAGCATTCATTGAAGCTTACATAAAGCTCTGCCACCACACTGTGTGCGCACAGCATGTCAAAACCCCTAACGTTTATTTAAGTTTCTCGCTGAATATTGAAACATTCCTTAGCATTCATTCTGATGAAAATAAAACAGTTTAATCAGATTCTCACTCTTGCGTAACGCTTTTCTACGCCACGTTTTCTCAACTTCACCCTCACAAAACAAACAGTTTCACTCCCCCTAAAAATAGCGAAACAATCGATCTGTCGCGCCAAAACTTTGCCAACAATACTGCCAGCGTTTTTTCGCTACAAAAGTTTAAGCAGAAAACCCCGAATGCGTACATTTCTTACCCAAGCAATGTGACACAAAGTTTAAGCAGAAAACCCCGAATGCGTACATTTCTTACCCAAGCAATGTGACACAAATAGCGTTTCATTTTCGTGTTTTATAAGGCTCCTCATCGCTCCTCCAACGCAATTTGCAGTCTCTATCCTTCCTCCACAGTGCCCGTAATTTAATTTTGCAATTTGATTTTTCAGCTTCGATCCATACTTTCAGCAGTGAACGCAAATTTTACGTAACCACGGCATGTGACAGTGGAGTGAAGCGAAAAAGCGCGTTGCCATTTGGAGCCTTCCGAGGCGATGGTGAAAATCATTCGGCACCGGTGAGTCAAGAACTCCAAAATGACGTCGACTAACGGGGTTGGCATTGTGATTTATCCTGCCGAACTGCATCGGGAAAGTGGAAATCGTTAGTATGACCATTATGCTTCGACTTGTTCATTCTTTTTTTTCGAAAAAAACAAACATATGCATTCAATCATGGCACGATAGCGTCCTTCACAAACGTAGTTTCCGACTTTAGTTTCCGCCAGTCGAAAAAAAAGTCCAATAGAGCCCCGGTACGGAAGAGAGTGGGCTCGTTTTTCATGCGAACAGATGAAGCACTTTTTTCATGGACGTTCCTTCGTCAGAACGGATCGCGTGCGGCTCAGGTGGAAATAATCGAACTGCCACTGCCGACAGGCTGGCGCGACGGACCCACCCAACCCAATTCCACCCTCATCACGCTGGAAGGACGGTCGGGCGGACTTGGTAACTATGGCAGCGAAAATGGGAAAACAAAATTCCTTCTCATCCCACGTCCCGTTGCCCGGATTGTGACTTTCTTGTCGGATAACTTTCGGCCCTATCGCACACTGTGCACGCTTTCATGCGGTTGGGAACCCGAATGAATCGGGGGAAAATGAAGGCTCCAAGACTTATTTCCTGCACGTCGCTCTTGGACGACGAACGTTCGAACATATTTCCCTCGTCGGTCCGAAGGGTATCCTTTCTAAACGCTTTCAAAGCATTTTCTTTTTTAGCAAACATCGATCCAGTTCTCGTACCGTTGTTTCCGAACGAAGCTTTCCTACCTTTCACTGGCTGCCGAAATTCCCGCTCACTTCGAGCAGGGCGATGGAAAAATGGGAAGAATAGATTAGGAGAACTTTTGGCAGTCTGTCATTGTTACGACAAGTCGCTGTGTGCCGTCCCGAAAGAGAAAACGTTTCTATGAAACAATTTATCATTGAACCTTTTTATCCGTCTGCCTCCCTGTGTTGATAAGAGAGGGCGATTTTCCGACCTTCTTTTTTACTGAAGGTTTTGGAGAAGGACGGAAAATCTTGGGGCTTTTCCAATCCGTAACCGTAAGCAGAACCTTTGGCATGTGAAAGGTTTGATGTTCCCCGGGCAGAGAGATCATACTTCAAAGAGAATAGTCAAATTCCCATGCCCGGGTAACCCAGCTCTCAAGCAAAAAGTCAAGAAATCCATCATCATAACACTTGCGGCTCCGAAACGCATTTTTTCGGAGGAATTATTGCTATTGCTTGCAATTTTAAACAATTCACATTTATACCCATACTACAAATCATTACGTTCACATTCTTTTCTATCTTCCGGGTTAAATATAAACAAAGTACTACGCTAATGGCGCTCTTGCTGTCCCGAACCGAAGGATGTTCTGGATTTGATGGATTAATTAATTCCTTTCGTCCCATAAAAGGACGGATACGTCCTTTATCCCCTGCCAGTCCGTTTTGTTGACAGAGGGTTGGCCCATCGATGGAAAATTGGAAAGCAATAACTTCCTCGTCGCTGTCGTTTCGATTATTGCAACAGCAGGCATTTCCTGTGGAGCGCAGGATACCATCACATATGCGTCTCCTTTCAACGCACGGTTGTAGGAGCCGATCCAAATTTAGCCAGTTGACTGATGTCACTGATTATACTAGGTCGATTTGGGCTGATCGACGTCTGTCGACGACAGCTGGCTCGTAGCAAATTACGAAAAACAAATTGAGTTCAGGTTTCGAGATGAAAAGTTTACAGAAGTTATGTCCTCTGAGCTGTCCAGAAGAATCCTTTGGATGACTTCATCCAATAACCAGGTTATTGGACAACTAATTGTACTAAATCGAATCTTTGTCTTTAGATATTGTAAATCCGTTGTAAACTTTGCAGTGTTCGAAACTTTGATCACAAATCTCCCAAAGGTTTATCACCCCAAAGACCAATTACCTGAAACGGTAACCTTTAATTTATAGCTCTGCAGTACACATTTTCCTGGAGATGAAAACAACTCACTTACTTCAATCTAGCTGAGCTCATCCTACAGACTACAGCAAGTACTTCAGATCCGATGACAAAGAATCTCAGCCCGAAAGGCTTCCAAACAAAAGCCAAATGAACGTCACTCACCTTATCCGATCTCGAATCTCACCCCTCACCCAGCTTGTTCGCCGTCCAAGACGCCCTAGAATTGATGACTCATCCAACAGCACAAGGCAGCTTTTCCTTTCCTCGCTTCACTCACTATTGCTTTGTAATAATCCTAAAAGCTTGTTTACCCGTACGCATCACGAGATGCGCTATCACCTTGTCCGCAACGGAGAGTTCCGTCGTTTTGGCAGTGCTGTATAATACCGGTATTTCCCCGCTTTGACGGACACGGTTGAACGATATCGAAACTTCCAAAGACCCGTTTTGCGAGCTACGAGCTACGGTAAACATCTATATCTCGTCGTCCCAGTGCTTTGCGAGATCGGAAACGACGGGTTAGCGACACAAAAACGATATGCTTCCAAAACAAAGGCAGCTCCGGAGCTGGAAATTGCTTATCATAGAGCTTGATGACCTTCGTTAGAATCTGTTTTTGGTTGTTGTATGTTTTCACAGCAAAACTTCTTACTTTGGATTGTGTAAAAACAAATGATGGTTGGAAAAGAAGTTAGAGCATTTGGTGGGTCGCGTCAATCGTGGAATCACCCTATCGGAAACGACACGTACTTCGACCGCTTTCTCGACCAACACACCACTCTGTTCCAGTGCGGCGTAGCTTGCCATTAAGGTGCTAATTTGTGAATCATGTGTTAAGTCAGCAAAGAGAGGAGACGTCTTGCAAGCATCTCATAGCTAAGAAACGACGACGTTTGAAGATTAGCAACAACAACCCCGCGTGATATCTGCTTACCTATTCGGTTGAGATCAGACAAAGTAACAAATCTTGTTTTGATCGGCCGATGTTTTATGGTGCGCTTCCGAGGCAATAAAATCAATATTGAATGCCCTAAAACGCCTCTGACGCTGTACACAGCCCAGCCACAGCACACATTCTGCACACGTCAGCGCAAAAAGGAAGAATCTGCACAGGCAAGCACAAAACCAACGTGTCCCAATTCTTCCGTAGCCAAAAAGTATACATCTTTGGAGGATCTAATTAAGGTTCATAAATTTCAGGTGACATGCTTTGTTTTTCCACACGGTTTATGTTTCCCTACCGTTTTTGTGGTATGGCTAGAGGTAGCTCAGTAGAACATCTGGAAGTTCCCGGGGAACATCTTTCACTACATTGAATCTAAAGCTGCCATTGTGGCATAAAACCTTGGAGCTGTTCCAAAGAATTCTATCACTGGAAGCAAAATAACATTCTGCACACAATGGTGTATTCCACCGAAGCGTGTTTCAATTCCAGAACAACAATACACCCTGTAACCCCAACCATGCATGCTGGAGCCCACACAAACCTTTTACATTTTCTGGAGAATGTCTGAGCACTGGGCCGTCTTCCATATGGATCTATGAACTAGGTCTACTACGTACACCGAGACCAAGGTACTACGAAGGAATGAAGTGTACCACCCTGCTGCTCCATACCTCAACATAATAAAGTAGCTTCCCTTATCCTTCGATATGGATCTGCCCGTCGCAATGGAGGAAAGATACATCCACCCAGCCGTGTGCCCACGCCGGCAAGTCTGGTTAATGCATTTTACCGCTCGACAAACGAAACGCCTCCGTACCGATGCACCGTTTGCACTAGAGTGCGGCAACTTTTGTGTCTCTTCCCACTGCTACACATCATCGATCCAATGTTCCGCTGCCGCTTTCCCCCGGCATAGCTGCACCTGAAGCTAGCGACAATTGGCAGGCGCTCTGCTCTGTTATGAAAATTGTTGCATAATTGAAGCAACTTCCAGCCATCGTACGCTGGAACCAGCTTCTAGCCGCTGTAGGCGAACCATGTTCTGAGCGGTGTCCATTATCGACACATTTTACTTCCGGCCGGAGCGTATACGCATCCAGCGCACTAGCCCGACCCGACCGTGTACCTAATGGAGTGTCGCTGATGGGGCAAAACGGTGGGCCAAAATGTAATAATGGCGTTGACGATGACGTTGATGGCAACACACGGGGGTGGGAGGAAAAATTTTAATTGCCTTTAGAGCCGGGTGAGAAACGTGTGCGCTTCCTAGAAGGACACGTCCTGGAAAAGCTGTCCTAATTTCACCTCATTTCGATTGCATCAATGTAGTGCTTATAGAGACGCTTTTCCAAGTAAGCAGCTTCACTTGAAATAGTGGTAAAGAAAACTTCAATTTTTATTCAAATTGCCTGATTTATTTAAAGCTGTAACTCAGAACATGAATTTATGAGTTGCAAAACATTTGACTCCAGGGAAAATTATTGAAACAATCAGAGATTTCATTATGTCACTAAAACAAAAGCATTTAATTTATCTCCATTCAATATTGATATGTATGATTTGGATTTTTTAAAGAAAGTGCATATAAAGTTATCTAAAAATGCTGCAAAGTTCTAGACATAATATATATTAGTTAATTATCTATACTATCATGTCTTATAGAAAAAACCTTCTTTTGAAAAAAATATAATTTTAGAATTATCCTTATCAACTAGAAATATATATAATATTGCGTGTATTTATATAGATATATGACACAAAATGAGAGCACTACGCGCTTTACAGTACGAGCAAGTACGAGAACAGGAGAGAAAGAGAGCATGATAAGAGAGCCATTCATTTCGTGTACTGAGCAGGTAGTGGTAAGAGCTGAAAAGGTTTGTACAATTTGGTGTGTATCGATGAAGTGTTTGCGTTCTTTTTTTTCTATTTCCATTGGGTATGTTATGATAGTGAAAAATAAATAAATTAAATCGTTTAAAACAAAAAAAAAATCCATACAAAATAAAGTAAATATAATCAAACTTAGGGTTTTTATGGGTTGCCAGGCACTTCCACCCAAAGTTTTGCAATCATCAGCCAAACGAGAAACCGAATCGAGGGCTTTTGCATTTGAACAAACTGGGTTGCGTTAGTAATAATCCAAACTCATCATAAACAAAACCGCGATTAGGTAAGCGAAGTGAAAAACAAAAGTATAAAAATTAAAACAAAACAAAATGCATCAATCTTACCCAAGCAGGCGAGCTTCCTCGGCAGTGTGTGCTGGTGCGGATGGCATTCTGGCGTTCGCTGATTTGCCGGTTTTGTCGCGATCTCTGAAATTAGTACTAAATCACATGCAGAGGCCGAAAAACATACCGAGTAAATAACGAACAACGAAACATAGAAGGAAAACAAAAACAGAAGAAAAAAGGGAAGGAAAAAGAGCAAAGGGAACAAAACGGAGGAAAACATAAAAAACAAAAGTTGAAACAGGGAAATAAATAGGAAAAGTTAGACAAGAGCGTAAGAACGAGGTTTCCTCGGGCAGTGTTGTTAGATGTTGGATGTACGGAAGAAAGTTTATGAAAGATTGTGTGTGAGTGTGTGTGAGTTGTTTTAGAAAAATAGGGACAAACTGAACTGCAAATGCAAATCAATTCGGGACTTGGGGAGCTTTGGGTCTGTTCTGCTGTTGTTTTCGGTAGACTGTTTGTGGTATGACAATGTATAGCAGCAGTTGAGCAGAAGTAACGCTTCGTGAGTATTAGATGTTCCGTAGCGGCATTGGTTGGCATTGATTATTGATTACAAAATGATGATATGGCTTGTGTGAGGATGTAGAAATGATGATGATACTTGCAGGGGTGCGGAGGCACAAGATGATGGTTGGCATTGCTCTAAAGATAGCGTGTGTGCTTGTTTTTTAAAAAATGCTTAAAGAAGCCATCAAGAAGATGAGCCAAAGCAGACAATTATTTTCAAATAATTTTCTTTTGATCGTAAACTTCTAAGCTTGAGCTTGAGCAAAAGCGTAGCCTCGGTCCATATTTTCATCCGCTCTACACATTAAAGGCAAAATATTCCACCCAATGCTCAATCAGTGATTGCCTGTTCAATCTGACATTTCCACCGCGATAACAGCGCCGTCCATCGATGGCGTTTCCGACGTGCCCGTGTGACGCAAATCGTTGCCCTTGCCGCGTCGCAAAATATTAAAATATTCTGTCAAAAACATTCCGGGAACTCATTTTTTTTTTTATTCTGTTAGTGACGGCCAGGCCGTATTGTGGTTCCGGGAACTCATAACGGATTCGAACGAGATTCCCGCTCAAGCGGAAACAATTGGATAACAACGATTCGCGCCGCAGCATAAAGTGTACGACGGGGAACGGGTGGAAAAGCGTGCCAAAATTTTTGCAGCGAAAGAAACAAGGAATAGAAAAGAAAATGAAGCTTGTTTTTCACCAAGGCAACGGTACCGCTCAAAAGGCACTTAATGATCGCTTCACAGCATAAAGAATTTGTTTGATACTTTAAAGCTGACTCTTCTGTATTGCATCATCTTCTGCAAAAGCACTTGTGGGAGAATAAAAGGAGTGCTTTTCAAATGAATGTTTTAGGTGCGGAAAAAAGAAAGCGAGAAGCTTCCGAAAGCAAATATACACCAACTGGAACAATCTACGGAAGCATTCTGAGAAAGCTGGCTACATAATTGCGCAATTAACAAGTGGTTGCCATCACGAGCGAGCGAGCGTATGCGTATGCGGGCTTTTCCGACCGTCCGACCCCCAGGAGAAAAGCACAAACACTCTTGGTCGAAGCACAAAGTTAAGCAGATTAAATAAAGCCGGTGGTGGAGCGAACTGTATCGCACACTACTTATGCACGTGACACATTGGCGGTCGCTGTTGGGGAAAAGCGTAAGTGCAAAGTGCAAGAAAAGCAAAAGCAAAAGCAGGGAAAAACGACCCCGACGCTGTCCGATGGTTTCGACCAGTGTTTCGCAACGAAACTGATGGGCTGATGGCAGATTGCACAAGCACGATAGTGTCGGTTGTTGCCCACATGGCAAACATTGCACCCTCTCCGCCACAATGCTCGTCAAACATTGTCAACCACAATTTTGGGGACACTCCAAAAACTTGCCAAACATACACACATCAAGATAAGCTTCTAGCCAGTACAGTTGCGAGCCAAGGCGATATTCAGTGCCCTGAGTTTGAGTGTCGTTGGAGGTTTGTGCAGGGAAAAGGAAGAGAGGCTGGAGTGAATTGCGCCACCGTAATGACTGCGGTGTTCGATAACGGATCGGGCTATCGCATTATGTTGCAGCAATTTTTTCAAAGAGTTATCGTCCGGCATGCTGGACAGCAGCGAGCAATTATGAGGGCACCAGCTAGTTCTAGATTTACTGCAAATGATCGAACCCCTTCTTATCGGAGAAAGGTAAAACATTTCTTTGTGAATCTTTCTCGCTTTTCCTTTCAACAGTTTTTGTAAGACTATCTGAAATCTGAAATAAAACATCTCTCCAGTTTGCTTCAACACAGCAACACAGCAACTCTGCTTTATCTGCCCTCGTCCAACCGCTTCACTGCTGATATGTTTACAAAATGACACAACGGCCCCCCACCCCCATTCTTATTGACAGTGCCTTGTCATGTCATTCACCGGCGTGGAAACGGTACAAAATCAATATGCCCAAATCGTCCGGAAATTGTTTCCCGTACCGGCGCAGGAAGAGCATTTGGAATCGCTCCGTTCTTTTATGGCAGCGACGGATGGGTGGAAAACGTTCGCTTTTGACCGACGCGCTAGAGAAAACACACATCCATTTGCCGGAACGTGCCATTCCGTGGCGGAGCAACAATTTACCGGGGATAAGAAACTCCGAACACACATGGCACATCAGCCTTCAACAGACTTCTTCTAACACCGTTACTCGATTAGTCAATTCCAAGGCTCGCCCGAATAGAACATTCGTTCTTGTGATACCGTTGTGGTGGTGGTGGTGCGGGCGCACATACATACAGCCGGATTTGTGGGGTATTGATTTTTCTTTGCTGAAGCTGTGCAGTTTCGGAGGAATTCTGCTAGCTTACGTCTGACGATACGGCCCATTTCCCCAGCGGGGAAAACTAATTCCACGGCACGATCGGAATAATTTGCGGCACGGGAAGGCACGGTGCCCTGACAAGTGCGAAGAAGAAAATCGGAAGGACGTTTGTACGTTTTCTGGATACGCAGGATCCTCCAGTACCAATTCCATCGGGATCAATCAACGCATGAATAATAAACATGAAAATTCCTGGCAATTTAATTATCTGGCTGAATAAAAATAGAGCCAGCCGAAAGATGTCAAACGAATAAGAAATATATACGAGACGATGAGACAAAAGCTTATCAAAGTACGACAATATTGCAAGAAATTTTGAAAATTTTGTTTTACTAGCACAATGAGATTTTTGCCATGAGAAATAAGAAAATTAGTAACAGGGGTTCTGAAAAGCACAAAATTAATTTCCTTTACTACAATTTTTTATCATTGTTTCTTTTTCAACAGTGCATAAAGATTTAAGGCTCGGGACCCCAATTGCTAACTTCAAGTCACATGCACTCTTGCAGTTGGTTTGTTTGTTTTTTTTTTTATATTTTGCCATCATTCAATGTATTCATAACAAAATAAAAACAGTATGCTTACGCTAAATTGATAAAGTGTATTATGATTATAATTATGATAAAGTGTACATTTTTATAAAACTTTAACGACTTTTAAATGTGTTAAAAATTAAATTGTCCATGCACATGTATAAACTGATTGATCCTTAATGATCTGCAAAGATTGTTCAAAATTTTACCAAAACATATATTGAAAACATGAAAGATTAATAAATGCAGGTGTTAAAAACTTAAATAACTGCAACTGAGCTCGACTTTAAACTATATTGTTGAATCGTGTAAGCTTAGTTGTTTTTTTTTTTATTCGGTAGTAACAGCAAGGCCGTATTGCTGTAAGCATAGTTGTTGAATCAAAACAACAAATACGCAAAATAATTATAAACAATTTATGTTTCATGTTGTCATTTTACCTTTCAACCATTTAATAATCGCTGGCAGTAGTTTACAACCAAGTTATTGTTTTTAATGAATTAAATACTAAGAAAACATAGATAAAAAGAAAAAAGGGTTGTCGGACAGGCCATTTAATTAATTTATACTGTTTTATGCACTATGAAACGTGTCACCATTGCAAAAAGAATGACGTAGAAGCAAAGCATGGCGCTCTTGACAAAATAATTGTTGCCTTAAAGACAAAAATGTATTTAAAAAAAGGAAGATTTTTTAGTGACGACAAATGCAATGCCATGAAGAAATATTAAAATATAATCTTAAAAAAACCTTGAATGCTTTAAATGACATATACTCTCTAAACGCTGCATATTCAAAGTCTCAAGAATTGCTGCACCCCTTTCATGATACAATGTTGTTAAGCGTAAAAGTTTGTACAAGACCTGTTCAAATAGTATGAATCAAAATGGAACAGTGGAAAGAGATAACCAGCTCCGAACAGTCTATTTTAATACCTACTATCATTGCAACTATCATTTCTCTTTGCACGTTCACCTGCGTCATCATAGTTTTTCTTCGCATCCAATCGGATCCAGTCTATATCGAAGCTACAGAAACAGTAGCAGATATATGTGAATATGAACCGATGCCGGTGCAATGAGCGCAATACCACCCTTCGCTCAGAGTCAGTTGTTCCATTCGCTCGACTTGCCACCAGTTGCACCGGGGGGCAACTTTTGTGGCACACGATTGCACCATCCCCAGCTGACCTACTTTAGTGGTGCCATCAACCCCTGTGCCTCATCATTTCTTGAAACTATCATCCATTCTTGAAGGACTCGGAAGGAACATTATACCTTCTTCTCCTGCCAACGGTATCAACTGTTCTGCGGCGGCGGAAGAAATCTGTCACACAATTGCTATCTTTAGAGCACGTGCCCGTCACTCGTCGTTGGGCGATGATTGGAGAGACAGGATGAAAAATTGTGGCCTGATGGACATGGGAGGAGATGTATTTTATCCTACTGCGAAAAAGGATATGCTTGGTGCGATGTGGATAGGTGGAGTGGGCGAACAAGGAATCGTGCAAGGGGATGTAAGTTTGGATAGCTTCACAGTGCGGTAAACCACATGCCTTCGCGTAACAAAAACCGGGCAGCACAATGCAACAGGAAAGCTTCACAAACGCGCGACACAATGGATCAACTGAACGATCTGCCACAAAATGGTCGGTGGTGCCGGGTGGCGGGAAAACTCGGGAAAATGATGGGATGAAAGTGCAACTGTTACAGGAAGGACGGAGGTGATAAAGGGAGGAACAATGGAAACACACACACGCCCGCACACAGCTTCAGAGGCAGCGACAACGGTAGCAGCGGCAGCAGCAGCAGCAACAGCAGCAGCAGCAAAGTCAGCAACGTGAAGTGTGTGGGTGGGAGGCAGGCAGTTGCCAACGCTTACCTGGCACTAACTATGTACGGCTGGTGGGCTCCGGTCCCATTGCGTTCCAGCAGCGCGTGCTTGTCCTGGGCCCCGATCGCCGTCCCGATGACGCGCTTCACCGTTTCCATGACCGACTTCGAGCCGGACTGCGGCTCGGTGGTGGAGTTGTAGATTGCTGTGTTGGGACCGCCACCGCCAAGCGAAACGTAACCCCCGTCGGACTGGGGCATCTTGTCTGCACGGATCGTTTTTCCCCAGGCCAGGATGTAAGCAAGGTAAGGCAAAGGGTACGGTGTTTTGTTTTTTTTTTGTTTTTGGTTTGTTTCGGGATTCCCGTAGGAACAATTAGGATGAGTTAATTTTTGTTGTGTGTGTACAGTTTGATGGCATGAGATTCATTTGTCGTTGGCCCCAAAGCAAATTGCAGGCATTTGGAAAAAAAATTGAGCAATTAAAATCAAGACAAAACGCAAACGAGATTTAATAGAAAGAAAGATAACCATATTCAAAAGCAAAGGATACATCGTTAAAAAATGCAAAACAAACAAGCGAAATGCAATAAAAACATAATGAAAGTCCAAAGTTTCAAACACGTACGGTCAGAGAAATTTGAAACGTCGGGTAGAAATTGAACGTTGTTCAGATATTTCATAAAGTTGGATTGCAAGTGAATCGAAATCATTCCACGCCATACAAAACCGTTGCCCGAAATAACGCAAAAGGTAGGAGAGAAAGAGAAAAGAAAATAAGAAAACAAAACAATATAATAAGAAAGAAATTCACACAGAAACTGAAATGCAAACAGTTCCAACAACCAAAAAACTAGAATAGGAAACTAAGAATAAATGAGAGCAGAACATCAGAGCAAAATGAAAAGGCAAATAAATTGTGCAACTAAACAACAAAAATAAGCGCGACTAGCCTAACCCAACACCAGTAAGCGCGACTCCACAAGCGAAAGTTCAACGAAGATTCTGAAGAAAGCATGACACCTAAACTACATTGCTGCTCCGAACGAATTCCAAAACGAAAACAAATTAAAATACGAAACAACTAAACAAAATAAATGGAAGCAAATCAATACATAATAACGGTGAGGCTTTGTCTCTGTATGCGGTGATAGTGGCGTAGTTGTGAGACGATAGTGATTAATGTACAGATTTCTGAAGATGTGCTACAGATTGCTCTCGTGGGATAATTGTGTGGGCTCGGTTCTGTAGCTCTGTGCCATTAGAGTTGTGGTACATCGGTGTATGTGTGTGCTTCAGATGAGCCCTTACAGTCAGTGTGCTCCTATAATGCTCTCGTTTGAAATAGTTTGTGATGGTAGAACTTTTGTAGCTGCTCCCCCAGCGAAAATACGAACATTAGGAAATGTGGTGCCTAGCAGCAGTGAAATGTCGTAATTTGTGTTGACATTTTCTTTTCATTTCTCTAAATGGCAAGCAATCACGCGAACCTTCGCTCCCTCTACCGCGCACTTTCGCTACCACTACACTCTACGGATCTAACTAATCTACCCCACTCGGAAGACCTGGAGTGTGGAGGCACTTCCATCCTTATCGAATTATCTTCGACCCAGTCGAGCGCACACATTGTGTTGAAAGTGCA
The DNA here is from genome assembly GCA_000349105.1 of Anopheles epiroticus. NCBI lineage: Eukaryota > Metazoa > Arthropoda > Insecta > Diptera > Culicidae > Anopheles > Anopheles epiroticus. The sequence goes on along the minus strand of KB671478.1, from coordinate 59,104 downwards.
AAAACTGTTAAGCAAAAAGCAAACGAAACGTCAAACACGGCACAAAACTAAAGCGGCGTTCAGGCGGGAGCTCCCTTCTCCAGATAATAGCTACAAGCAGAACAGTCGGTGTACACAGCGGGGCTACTACTGTAACAAGGCCGAAGCAAGCAACTATAACCACAGTTTTCCCCAACAGCCACCCAACCGCCCGGTTTACTAAGGCTAAGTGCAGTGCACAGCGTTCGTTCGTTCTGGTGTGCAACATTTGCGATTGTTGACGCACTCGCGTACGGTAATATAGTCGACTGGCCCGATAAGGGGTTTGGTTTTTGTAGTAGTGCTTCGTGCAGTGCAATGCATTTGGGGTGTGATCGTGCGGGGATTACACGCGCCAAAGCCCCTTTATCATCGTTGTGCGATAGTACACTTCGCTTCCCGTATCATTATTATCTCTGGGGCAAAAGTGGACAAATGTCATCGTGGTCGTCGTTGTCGTCGATGTTTTCATGCTTCATTTTGTTCATCTACGGGCGATTGAGACGACGGACAGATGACAACGATGACGGCGCAATGCTTGCGAGCAATTTACAATACATCATTACTTCCACTAGGAACGTAACACAATCACACACACACGCACCTACCACACAGTAGTCCCTGGGGGCGGGTTTTGGTCTAACTGCGCAGAAACAATAATTCAACGGGAATTGTGTTTATGGCATTCTCCAGCGTGACCGGTACGGCGTACACTTAGACGCACCACTAGGCAAGAGAACAGGAAACCTCTAGCTCGCTTTGGACTATTTACCGTAATTGAGAGTTGCTGGAGTTGTCCCATATGCCGTCTGACTGTAAGTGATAGTGGTGTCATTTGCTTCATTTGCTTTCATTAAATGAGAAAGCACAAACACAAAGGGAAGGTTGTGTCTTTGGAGAGGAAGTAAGCTGACTAACAAAAGATCACTTAACTTCCTCTTCTTCTTGGAATGACAAATGGAACAAACGTTTCGGAAACCATTGATCAATGCTGTCTGAAATGTGTGAAAACTTCCCTATGTCTTTCTCCACAATATTATAATAGAGGTAACCTGAGCTACAAAGCTATAGAACTTAAAAGCTGTAGCAGATGGTACCAAATGTATAAACTTCTTAACAAATGATTGTATTCAATCTGGCATCGGTAACGGCATCCACACCGCAGTTGATAGAAAAAGTTATTTTACAGATTAGTTGATTTCAACATATTTCAATTGCTAATAATAAAGTAATTGTTTACCTTGAAGGTTATATCCCCTAGGATCCTACGATTGCAATGGAAAAATGAACCATTTTTGACATCTAGGTCTTACATCGGATTGCTTCTATACTTTTGAATTAAAGCACATTATCGCCATAGCTTCAGTTTAATTTACACTTCAACATTATGACACGACATCAAACTTTGAACATCAATTTTGAAACAGCTAACTTTTTGCAATCAAATTTTAATAACCGTTGTAAACAACCTCAAGGTCAATGTACACGGGGCGTTATTTCGCAGTGCAATCATGAATTCCACTAGCGCTAGCTGGTGACAGGTAGTGGAAACTGTCTAAGAATGTTTTTACCAGTGCAACCCATAATTGTAATATTTAACTTTTTTTTCACTGTGTTGCGATGCAGCATGCGATGAATACGGACATGAGATGAAAACATTTCCTGTTCTATAACATGAATATATTTTATCAGTCTATTTTGGGAAAAGATATAAACAAGATCTTTTCACGGAGTGAAGTATTTTGGGGTTCGCTAGCCATCACGACGAGATACCAGTTAAATTAATCTTTATATGCCTAGACTTGGTTTGCCTAGACTGCACATGTTACAAAAATATACAGACATTTTTTTTGAAATTTATAACTTAATTTACAAATTGAGCGAAATTCTCGTCATGTAACCTGGAACGCTATAGATGATATCGTTCAATGCATTCCATAAATCCCGCCTGAAAAAAAACTTGGCGCTGACGCATGTGTTCCATGTCAACACCGAAAGATGATTTGTATATTGACTCATAGACGCTGCCCCGTTCCCTCGACTAATCGATTAGCAACACTCAAATGTGCGATACAAACGTTTAATATCCAATCCACCTGCTACCCTTGACGTCCATTCGTTCGACACACATTCGTTCGATGGTTCCATTCTGCCCCGCCATCACCGATCAGGGATTTTTAAGCACGCATTTCAGTCAGCTCTTTTTATTTCGTGCAGCCACTACGCTGCCATCAATTCAATTTCAGCATCATATCGCGAAATTCGATTGATAATTTTATTACCAAACATGAAAGCTAGCCAACCGTGGACGGTTTCCAGAACCTCACACAGTCACGGACAAAGAGAAAGAGCGAGAAATCACTGCTGTACGGATCGATCCACTGTCTTGTCTTGTCCCAGACAAATAGCGTTCTTTGTAATGTGTCGGCTTGATTTGTCATCTCAAGCAATAGCAAAAAGAATATCTAGACGTCGCTATATCGTACTAACGCACACAATAATGGAGCGAGCAAGATAATGCTTATGCTGATTCAATTTTTATATCTCTTGTATTAATTCTGTCCTTTCTCTGTCCTTTATCACACCGGAGTGACATGATGTGGGCGAAAAAAGGGACCCGTTTAATGCTGCAAAAAAACACACAGCACGGATTCAACAGTGCGTTTGGCAGCAACACGACCCAATGCTATCGTTAGATAAAACCCAAACGATAAGCCGGTACACACTTGCGTTGCGCACCGTGGGTGCGATGGAGTGTTGTAGAAATTGCAAGAAATTCTGTCGCTCACTGGAGCGTCCTAATCCGCTTGATTATGCACGCCATCACCGCAACGAGCTGCACGTAACCAACCAATCTTCCCATCCGCTTGCAGGGGTTTCTCTCGGCAAGTCTTCACTGAAGGTTATGATGTTTGCGATTTCGTCGAGCATAAACGACTGATCAAACTCCAAAAGAACCCTCTTCCTTACCAGTCTCCATCGGGAGTCATCCACACGCTCATTACCACCACCACCTCTGCAGCTTCCCATCATTGCCTTTTCGTACTGCGTCATACGAATAAGTAGGTCTTCCAGGAGGCCAACGGTACTGCCACTACCGCCGCCCAAGGATTATATGGCAGCGTGGAACAGAAAAGTTGTCCCATCATTTATAGCTTGGCCAAGAAATTTATTCATTAAAACTTATGAATCATTCTACGGTGACCCCGTAAAAACAACCCCCCAGGCCCCTTTGCCGTCCCTCGTCTCGTGGATTACTTGTGACCAGCGCTTGCTCTGCAGTAGCAAATCTCTCGACCAGTGCAGTCGCGCAATGCCATTCGCATCCTCTAAAGCTAATGGAGTAAAGCTACGTCTCGTGCACATTACCCCATTGGCAACCTCCACACCAGTGACTGGGGTCCAAGATGCTGCTGCGGCAACGATGCAGTGACAAGGAACCACTGCCCACTGCATCCGTCCGGGCTAAGCAGTATCCGGAGCTGGAGGAGATTGAATTAATAAGTCAAACGTTGGACGTGGGTTGAAAAATGGTCCCGTGCACATTCGTTGCGGGTTATGCGAGGTTCTGCTGTGTTCTGGTATTGCTCTGGGTTGCATCAAAGGCATTACTTTTTAAGGAGCTTGAGGACTTCAGGAGTGCAGGAGACGTAAGAGCTCGTTGCAGGAAAGTATCATATTCAACCAACAGCAATAATATCCCTAATGTTGCGCCACACCATCATGAATAAATATCGACCACTGTTGGGGAGAAACTCCCAAACACTCTTTCTGCTGATGTGCTTCCGAGGTTTTCCCAAAAAACCCAACGACAGTGCGCCAACAAAAAGTCGTTATACCGGGAGACTGGGCACTGCCGCAAGCATAACTTTGCATTGATTTGTTCACTCGCCGGCCCATGCCATCACTTCCTAAGAAGAAGTTTTGTCCCAGACCTCGACCGGGCCTGCCATGTTTACGCAGAGCCGGAGCTCAGAGTAATAACACCGAGGTGTGGAGAAATCAGATCGGTAACTACGGACCACTGCAACGGAACTACGGCCCAGTCCGCTCAAGGTTAACCGGTGTTGGAAGCGGTGTTGACGGTGGGGTACAGGTGTTTACGTTGCTGTTCACAGCAGCGAGAAACGAGAGCTTGATTGCAGGGAAAATTGATACAACGGTGCGCGTTGGACACGGGCGGGATGCAAAAGTTGGCTCGTGACTTTGCGCGTTCATAAACGAACAGGGTTTGGAGTTGATTAGAGCTATCGTATTTCGGGCCGAGATCCGTTCAATGTGACATTCAATACCGTGGGTGCGAAATGAAGATAATGCTGCGCCATGAAGAGTGGCTCACAACAAGGGAACAAAGTTGAATGGTTATTTAAGGATACGTACAGTGGGATACAGACCCTTTCTGGCTCTAGAATATCGCTCAAGAGAGCTATCATATTCTATAATCCCTTTCCAAGGTCTCCATCACGGACCGAGTTTCGTAAGCTGCAAATGACATCCCTACGTTCGGTCAAGATAAAACCCATACGGAAGTGCTCTCAACAGTCCTTTTAGGGACTGCTGGCATACCGATGACATCGCCCGTCATCGTTCATTGGTGCCTCGGTGTGCCCGCCACCATCCAAATATCCCAAGCTTGTCCCACAGCTCCAAAGCCCCACTGCCTATCACACCAGTCTTGAACGATCTAATGACGCTCCCTAGAAATGCCCCCAAAGGTTCCAGGGACCGCAGGCTCCCGGTTTTGACACCAGGACCATGGTCAGGCTGGCTTTTAATTTTTAATCTCCCGCTCTCATCGCCGTCCCAAAAGCAGCCCGTTGGGAAATTTGTAGGCCCGCATGCCCGTTGCGTGCCAAAATCCTGGGAATCGTGAAACCGCCGGAAAGCTGTCGCTAATGTCGCCGGCAATGACATTCGGATCACAGAATCTCACACAATGCGGTGGTACGGAGCTCGTTTCAATCGACCGAGGGAGGGTGATGCATGAAAGGTCGTCCCAACTTTTGTGCCTCATTGTGCCAGAATGGGTGAACCATGCGGCAATCGGCTGGAATGTTAATGGCGAGATAATTTTGCAAGAAGTTCCAACAGCCACCGCATCCCAAACTTTCATTACGGTTGGAAAATTCGCTCGCTCCACTGGGGTGTGCTGGAATTGGAAAACTCTTCCTAAAGGAGGCCAATAAAAAACACAAGCATGCTTGCTTTGCGAAAGCTTTGTGGTGGAGTTTGGGGGAGGGCGAACTTTCGTTTCCGAGTTCGCGCGTGGTCTTCTTGGTTCATCTCGCAAGGCGTGAATGATTCACTGGATTTGCCATAACTTTACATCAACCTTCTGCCGGCAAGTGGAGTCATTTCCAAGGCTTCACGTCTAAGGCCGCTTGCAACAATCGATATAGCTTTTCCTGCTGCTGCTGGTTTTCTGTGGTCACGCGACAAGGTTTCTCTTGCTTAAGCCGCTTATAGAAAGAGACACGAACCGCAACGATGAAAGTCTAAGATTTTGGAATGAATGTTTCGCGACACAGTGGAAAAAAGGCCGCTACGGAATCTTTTCCACTTCTTAGAATAAAAAGGTTGAGAATACAAACAAACCAGATTTTTTATATTTCATACATTCAAAGGACATATTCAAAGTTGGGTTAAAGGTAGCCTGACTGCTGTTGTATTTTTGGAGCACACAAAGGGTCTCATGTTCGCTCGCTGCAAAAGCATTTAACTCATTTATTCATATCCAAACCGTTTACCTACACCCTCCACCCAACTCGATTGGTGAAGGTTGTGGTAGGAAAAGTTCAATAAAGCTCTCGTGGCCACCTTCCTCACTACATTCATTTTCACACGCATATTGATGACCTGCCTCTCTTGGAAGGGTAGGTAGCGCATCGATCACACACACGCGCCCCGTGTCTCGGTCGCTTTAGCGCTGTTGCCCTCGATCAATAATGTACATTAACGTTGGTGCGTTTTTTGTTTCAACCAACGTCTAATCCATAGCACACGCATACAGCCGAGCTGCTGTGCTGTGGTGGTACGCTCCACAAACGACCTATTTGCGCTTTGGAGGGTTTGAGTGGCGATGCAAAAGGGAGGTTGTAGTGCAGCGACACTAAACGATTGCACTAAAGTGCAGCCGATGCCAGACGTTTGCGGCTGTTAATATGCGTCAAGCGTTGGCTACACCGACCGACACAATCGAGTGTCACGTGGCGTACTACATAAAACTACGTCCGTTTTGTCCATTCTTTGTGTACTTCCTTTCTCTTTCTTCGTTGTTAAATTTTTAGGGTAGGTTTGCTGGTTAAAAGTCTGCGGAGGTAGTTTTGATAAGTTCATGAATAGAGAGAGTTACAGTTCAGAGCTCTTAAGAGTTGTTCTATTGTTTAGAATTTTTATTGGAGAATACTTTCTAGATACAATTGGGACGCGATGGATGTTTGGAGATAGAATTAAATAACCTTGGGCTTGACTAGAAGTTTATTCTAATTCAAAGCAGATGCCCATAAAAAATAGAATCAACAGTCATCGAAAGCCAAGTATATTTAAGCAGAACTTGGCCAACGGCAGTTGTTGAGCCAACTCCGAAGAAGAAGGTATTCTAGACCAGATATTCCTAATTCTATCTGGAGAAGACAGAACTCCCGCATGTCCACACAATCGTACAATGACATCAAGCTCAAGAAAATGTATTAACACTCTGCACTTTCTAGATCCTGTTTTACATTTTGGCAAACAGAACCACTCGAAACCGGTTCCAACCCAACGGGCTTCTCTTAAACCGAGAGACAATATTCTAAAATCCTCTACAAAGCCTTTACCAGCGACTTCCACGCCAAAAAAAAAAGACTCCCCTCCCCTTCTACTGTGGCGGAAATGTGCCCATTTGATGCAGAACACGCATCTCGGCCGATGAATACTAAATGACGCTTCTGAACCGCAAAAGGACACCGAACATGACGGCAAAAGTGAGTGTCGCCGAAAACATGCGGACATGGGGACACAACGCTCGGTGGCACCGGAATCTTGTTCTTCAAACAGCCCTCCGGTAGCAAACACACAAATACTATCCACCTTCGCAACTTACGGACAACCTTGTTGCAAACGCAGGCTTGGGTGGCTTGGTAAAGCTTAGTTCATTCGACACCGCCAAGGTGAAGGTCGGTTCACGCTCTCTCCTTCCCTCGGGCCGGCCCTGTTTCGTGCCTTCGTTTCGTCGCTTTTTTGATGGATTTTATTTCTTCCGAACGCACATCCATTTCGGGTGGCATTGTGATTTTTTCCTAGCCTTTCAGTTCGTTTCATCGACTCGTGCTTACGTAAGTATAAAAGTTGGCACGACCGCCCAGCGCCTTCGGTGCCGTTTGCCACCTTGTTACGGTACCGTCAATAAATGTACACTTCTTACTTTCTCACTCAATCAATGACCACTTTCCTTGACCAAACTCGCAAACAACGGTAAGGCACGGGAGATTACCCATAAGGGCGTCTCCCCCGTCCACGTCCTGCCCAGTTTTGCATGCCTAATTAACTATCCACAATGGCACACCGGACCAATTAATAACAAAGCCCACGGAATACAATCATTCTACCTTTGTTGGGAACGGCACGAACAAAGAGAAAAGAGGCACCGCAAGTTGACGTTGGCCGGATAAGAACAAACGGGCCGAGACTTCCCGAGAAAATGCCCGGTCGGCTCTGTCCAAGGGCACATGTTCGTAACTTTGGGCGGAGAAAGAAAGCAGGTTGCCAAAAGGTGTTTTGAAATATCTGCATCACTCCATCTCTTTGTGCGTAATCGTCCGAGGGCTAATCGAGTCTCGGCTTACGGGGAAATGCCTTTCTTTGCCCCGTAGCTGTTCGTTTTTGTCTTAAGTAATTAAATGTGAATTAGCTTGCGTCCAGATTGCAGCTCTGTTCACTTTTTGCTGGGTTAATGGTAGCATGATACATTGAAAGCCTTCTTTTTTAAAGTGTATTTTTTTATTTCAAAGATATTCTATTTATTTTTAATTTTAAAAGATTAAAACATTTACCACCATAGTGGTTACAAAATACTGCTCGTTGCTTCAAATGTGACAAACAGCGGATCATTAATGAATAAATAAAAAACATTTGTTTCAGCCTCAACCCTGTAAGGTTACCTTAAAAGATATTTTAACGTCTGCAGAATGAAAATTTTAAACTGTTACAGACAAGGAGAAATCTTTTCAGTTGTATGTTTTTTTTTAAAGATTTAGAGAGAAATTAAGTGTTCTCCAGAGATTTTTAGTTCGAGGCTTCCTATCTCTATTAAAATGGACAACCATTTAGATTAATAGGCTTGTTAAGCGATAAATCTAGAAAAACGGATTGAATGCACTATAACGTAAAGACTTCGTCAAAGGAAACGACCCCATAACAATGCCCAAACATCGACTGCGGCATCTTCAAAACACATCAGGTTTTGAGTTACGAAACATGCGACTGCACATTCATGCCTTCAGCCCAACGTAAGTCTTTCGTGTCGGTTTCTAACTTCTACTTTTGGAAGCAAGGAAACCTCGGCAAGAACAGGAAACATCAGCTCTATGACGAGCAATCATAGCTTTAAACTATTTGCATGCCACAAACCGAACGACGGCGGTGACTGTTCGTGTCTACCGCCATCTGGGACGATCGATAGAAACAATCAAGCTCGCACAGTTTTAGGTACCAATTGCAGGGCACAGTTCAAATGGCTGTGTGATTGAAAAATAGGAAACTTCTGCTAAAAAGGGTATTAAGGAATTCTTCCCAACTTTCAACAGCGAAAATTGATCCACTAATTTCAACACTTCCAGTTGCTGCCTACTTAGAGCATTGGCACATTGCCAGCAGATAACAAGAGGGCCTAAATTGAAGTGTAAATATTAGCACTGCCTCGCACAGGTGCCAAATCTCTTTCCCGTTCGGCTTGAAACCCTTTTTACGAGGGAGGAGAAGTATTGAGAGGATAGTGTAGGTTACGTCACCAACTGACCATCCACTATCCACTAACACCACCACTACCACCGATCGATGCATCTTGCTTTGCACTGGAACAAGAAAAGACAAATAGAACGCAAAAAGGGCAACCGGGCGTGAACTGGACACGAACCGAGCCAGGCTTCTCAAATTACCCGCCAGCCAGAGCCCTCCGCTCGTCTCGCTCGGTCTCACTCGCCAGCTGGGATGTTATGTAAGCAAAGGACACGCACCGGGTGCCGGGGAAGTTCCGGCGAACGGGAACGGAGGTGACATTCAAATGAGGCGACAGAGCCACTACAAAGACCTCTGGCACGGTGTGACAGCCCCGCAGACAGCAGTCGGCAGTGCGCAACTTGAAACTACTTCTGTAAAATCATTTAGCAGGCAGGTGCGAGAAGACGTCGACGGCGTTTGCGGTATCCTGCTTGCGTCCATCATGAATCTTTTTGTGTCGATTTTCCACAACGATTTTCTTTGCTGCATATCGCTTCCGGAAAACAATCTTTTACCTCTCTCACTCCCCGAGGACACTCTTCCCGACGGGGGTGGAAAACGGGGGCTGGAAGGGGTTCGTTAATTTCATTTGTGGTGGTGCTGATGGTCGCGATGAAAACTGTGTGTCTCTCTTCCATTTTAAACTCTCCTTCCTTCTTGCTCTCTCTATCTCCAAAGCGTGATACAAAGCGACGAAGGACTCATGCAGGAGAATGTTTTCTCTCCGCAGTTTGCACGAAACGGTGAGCGGATGGGCTTCACGGAGAAAACTCTTCTACGGGGTTTTCCCACTGACAGTAGTCGCCACCAGCAAGTTTTTCGTTTCTAAGTGTGCGTGTATGTGTGTGCGTGTATGTGCACGTTTTCCCCCATGTGTTTTTGTGTGAGTGTGTGTGTGTGTGTGTGTATTGCAATGCAAACGGTTTGCGTCGGTGAGTAGTGTGCGTTTGCACAGCAGCTTTTCCCATTTTTCTTCTCTCTGCCCACCCCGTGCAATATACGAATCCGTGTGCTAGTCGAACTGGGACTGGGTTTCGCTTATGTAACCATTTTTGCGAACTGTTTCTACAAACAACAACGATACAGAAAGGAAAGAAAACAACGACACCTCTCCGGGAAAATGGCCTTTAGGTGAAAAAAAAAAACACTCTTTATACCTAAACTTTAAGGACCTTTTGTTGCAAACTTCTTCGTTCAATTTTGGGTCCGTCACACACGCAAACACACACACATAGGCGTTCTACATACGACCAAGCGACTTTCTACTGCGCTTCGTTAAGAATTAGAAAAAAGAGGCTTTTTCTTTGCAGGAAAAGGTTTCATAATTACCTTACACTTTTCGGCAGCGAACTGTTGGTGAAGGAACCGAACAAAGCCCGGGTGTCCTTTAGGCAGAAAACTCACAGGGAGGGGTGGGCTGGGGCTGTGGAGGCTAGCAAAACCACCGTAACGCAATGCGTCGATGCGTCGTCGAGTACACACACGGGCACCAGGGGAATGAACTTAGAGCCACTCGAAACTCCACACGCGGAACTGCAATTGCTTTGCCTCCGGGAAAAAGAACCCCTTCTCGGTCGATCGAAACTGGTGAAAATTCTCGGGTTCGTTGTGTAACGCCTGCTCTACCCGTACTTTTGCGGTACTCGTGTAAGAGACTATAAGGCCGACAGGATACTGACGTTTTTTCGAGCGAGAACCCCGCACAGCCACTGACAGCAGCACTGGACAAAACGGGGCAGGAAGAAGCAAACGAAAGGAAGAAAACAACGTGCAGAGGCTCGCTCTTGCTCCAAAACTCTTTCTTAAAAGAAATATCCTTTCGCTCTCTAGAGAGGCTCGACAATCTCTCTCTCTCTCTCATACTGTGATAGTGACTCTTTTTCCTCTCTTCAAGCAAAATTGGTAACAGGATACAACACACCACTGACAGTTGTACGAGTGTCCCTGTGCATATGCAATCCTGTGCTACCTGTCAATTCTGGGCTGCCCCACAACGCCAAAGGACATGCTGGCACGGAATCTAATGCCGGAAAAGGTAGCCCCAGAATGGAAATGCGCGGATTGTGCCCGTCATGGCGCCGACAGGATTCACCTTCCCTCTCGCTCTCCCTCTCTTTACCTCTCTTTGTGCGAGCGTGTTTGTATAATTGGCTGTAAGTGTCTTGGTGCGATGGTAGGATTTGATTAAATGCAACTCGCCACTCGCTCCCGCACAGATGCACTATCAAAACAGGACGAAGACTGTATGACGTTATGACACCGTGTCGCTGGCACCAGCAAGTCTATCACCTGCCGTCAGACTACCGGACTACTACCGTAGAAAATCGGAGGGCACACTGAACTAGAGCACACACAGGGAGCAGAGGGAGAAGAAAGCACAACGAAACAAACGTCTTACACAACACGAAGCTGGTGGGGAGGGATGATTTATCAGGAAAAATGGAAATATGGGAAGATGTTGTTATCGTTTAATTCTTCACCTCTTGCCTCGTAGAGATTGTTCGTGTGCGTGGGTTTAACAAATTACGAACCACAGTGGAATTAGGTGCGATGATGACGATGATGTTGATGATTAAACTGATGATGGAGAGTGAGGTGAAAATCAATAATCAATGCCTACTGTTTCCATTTCTCGTTCGTTTATTAGCTACCAATAATACGCCACAAGCCCTTGGAGCACTAGCCGTTCTGTTATGAAGGCACTAGAGCGAGCACACCTTTATCTAGGTGTGTTTGGCTTAATCTACTAAGAGGACAGCAACTAGATCTAGCGCTAAGTATGATTACGAAGTTAGTTCACTAATGGGCTAGAGTAATGTTAAATCCAAATACAAACAACCACACACACACACACACACCAACCTAGAAGGATTTGTAATGGAGTGTTGTTTGGAGCACTAAGGGAGGTACTTTTGTTAGGGACAGTGGGACAGTAACGTTAGAGACAGCTCTTTATACATACCTTTCGTTTTTTTGGGACTTCCCCCCTTACGGCTTTCAACCGATCAAAACAATCTCAATTTGCTGTAGCTGCTGCTTCTACTAACGTCCGGATGACGTTTGGAGGCCTCGAGAGCACTCGCGTGTTGCAAAGCTAACCACAACAAATCCACACCACCACACCAGGCTGCAGTTGTCGCCTGTGTCGCCTGGGTTTTTCGGGTCACCCGCTCGAGCGAATTACACAACCGCGGCACCGCTACAGCCCTCTCTTGCTGGCCCTTTGGCACGCTGCTGCCACTGTTAGACACCCAAAAACGGAAGGGAATGAACAAGAACTTAGAATTGCTGCTGCTGCTGCTGCTGCTGCTTCTTGACACGAAACTAATCACACTGGCCGACCGAACCGCTGGCCGCACGTACGCGAACGCAAGGGAAAAAGGGGCCCCACTTGAGCAGCTTGCCCCGCAGATGGTAGTGACGAATGGAATTTCTCACCGCGATGTGTGTGGTTTACGTTCTACACCTTCCTTCTTGCCCTTCGCTAATACGTCAAAACTTCGACAACTCGCTGAAAAGGATGGAGCAGCACCGAGCACAAGGGCACTACCGTACGCAACGACGGATGAATGAATTGTAGCGCAGCGGAAAACGGCGAGCGCAATGAATGGTTCGCACGACCATGCTCGAATGTCAGGGAATGGCACGCAGGGGGTGACTTCTTATGAACTACGTAGTTTTAGGGGCAAGTTAAAAAATAAAATGTATTCGATGCTACGGCTTGAAATGTTACATGTAGCATTGAGTCAAAAGTTTTCAGTGTTTTTAATACATTTTAAGTATAAAAAACATACTTAAGTTATGCCGCATTGTTATACAAAATATTAAAACTTTTTGAAGTTTTCAAATTTTTAGCTGCAATTAAAATAAGAAATTAGTAACTAAGTTTAATGGGAAAGCAAATATATTTTTTTTAATTCACCCATTTTTTAAAATCTACTAGAACATTTCCACAATTTTCGATGTGCCAGCCCCTGACTCACGATTCCACCCCTTGGGCAGCACAAAGAAGACCTTCATTCATCCGGTTGTCATTTTCTCGGTAGTTCATTCGTTGCATAAGATCCCGGACAGCAATGCGAGGGTTGAACATATATTTCTCTCGCTCTCTAGGCGGTTACCGCTTCCGTTACTCTTTGGGCGCTCGCCTCATGCAGTTTTAACGTCCATCGTTGATTTTCCAAACAAATATTACTTATAGTAACAAAAACATTAACAAAAAAAAATACCAAATTAAATTAACTACCGCTTTTCTCATACCGACTATGTTAGGTCGTATTGCTCAAAACCAAAGGGCTAAACCATGTGCCAAATGTTCTATCAAATTTCCTTATAATTTTTTTTTGCGTGTTATAATTATTCAAATTATTATAAATGATTTATTAGGTACGAAATTTGTATAAAAATTGTATTTAAAAATGTTTGAATAAAACAATTACTATAATTTTTTTTTTTACTTCAGTAGTGACGGCCTAATCATATCGTTACTTTAAAATATTTAAAAAATGTAGATTTTTTTTCACTGATTGTAATACAATTTAATATTTAAGTATCATATGTTTTGGTAAAAATGGTATTTGTAGACCTCAAGCCATATCAACGGAAAAAAACAATGGTCAATCAAAAAGTATATAAACGATAATATTTGAATACTTTAAACACTTTTAATATCATTACGGTGCTCGTTGAAAAAAAAAATAATCAAAATTAATTTTATGTTTTATATTTTTGAATCTAAAATTAAAATTTAATTGACTCTCAGCATTTCAAGTGTGGGATTTAAATAGTGATTAAGATTCTTATCTTTATGTTAAAAACAAACTAAAACTAAATGCAACCTCAGAGCTTGGGTGAAAATCGTAAAAGCTCTTATTATTTTGTGTGTAAAATAAAGAGTTTGAAAATGGCAGTACAACAGTAGCTTTTAAGGTTTTTAAAATCTTTTTTTTCAGAATAAACACTAATAATATAATGATGAACAGTGCAAATATGGAATGAAAAATAAAAAAACCTTACTAATAAACAAAAAAATATATAATAAAAATGACGCAAGTGTATAACAATATCATGATTATAGTATACCATTGCTCCAACCATTAATTAATTTCTTAATTTCTTAATTAAATTGTTAAGCTATGCTTCAATGCTAAGTTAACAAAATTTCTACTTGACTTTTTACTTTTCTTTTTTTATTATTCAAAATTTCAAAGAATATTTTATGTTGCTTATAAAAAAAGAAATATTCATCATTATTTCTTTTTGAAAAAAACACAGACATTATTTACCCCCGTGCTTCATCCCCAGCTTGCTGCAGCGGGCAGCGGGCGGGCGGGGTTCTCTGTCCAGCGGGACGCTTTATGTTGAGCAGCATAAAAGCTTCCTAAACGGCCAAAGCTTAACGTTTAGCTTCCGTTGGAGAATTGAAAGCTTTTGCGCCTGAAGGTAGACATGCTGCAATACACCATTCAAAGCATGGATCAACTTTCGATTTTGGAATAAACATCGAATAATACAGTTATACGAAGACAAAATGTTTTTAATTGTGGACATTATTGTGTGGAAAATGTTTGCTTCTTTAATAAAGCACATTCAATGCAGAAATATCAATTATTACAAACATATTGCTCTCAATTTTAAACCCTTGAATTGTGCAAATGCTTACAGATAATTGGGAAAACAAGACAAATTTCGATAGCATTCCGATAAAACGTTATCTAGAGCGCCATCAAAAGCTTATGAATTATGTATTTTTTCCGTAGACACACATAAAACCAAAACCTTTTTGGCATTTTTAGTAAGATTACAGACCCAAAGAACTCACCTTCTGCATCGATTAATAAACATACGTATGGCAGCCTCCGAAATGCGTCAAAGAAACCTGTTACGAATTTCAGCATCATACTTTTCCTATCATTTTTGGAGCTTATTCTCATGTTTTTGGGTTTTAAATTTTAATCAACACTCTCCTTCTCTCACTTTTTAGCAGCTCAAGTACACGTTGCGCTCTCTCATTTTGTGTCATAAAGTGAAGCATTCGAAAGTTTAAAATAAAATTGTAATTCGGCTCGGATGTACTTACGGTGGCGTCTCGATGTGTTTCATTTCCACTGCTGCCATTTTATCCTGCTTTTCTGCAAGCTGCTTCAACACCGGATGATGTTGGTGGACGGAGGCCGAACTGGAACTGTATCACTGATGCACTTCACTTTACAAAAAAGCTTCACTCTTTGCTATTTACTGCTCCGTCACAGACGACCTCCTGTTGCACACGGACTGATAAAAAAATGAAAACAACAAACAAACCTCATGAAGTGAATCTCACATTAACCTTCAAGCGGCTGTGCAGCTCTTTGCCTTCGAAAATAAACACAAAAACACGAACACTTGAGGCCGGCGTATCGGCATCGGACACGGTTTTGCACTACATTCACGGAGGCAAACGAGAACGCACACGGTGCGCTACGTTCCACAGCCCCCGGGCAGGAAAGAACTATCACGACCACGTTGCACTTGCTCGTAGGAATTATTATCAATTTTTGTGAACACACACACAGAAACACTCACTTCACTCGATCATTTCACTCGATCATTTTTGAGCTCATTTGTCTTATTCCAATCATATGAGAGTATAGTCAGGAGAGCATCATTACCTCATCTGACGGACCCTCACCTTTCTCTGCACGTTCATTAGTGATAAAGAAGCTAATCATAGGTTGCACGTGCTGCCACTATGCCACCATCCCCCAGGGCTTTATATGTCAACCGGAGCAACCAGCAATGCATTTCTACGTTTTCCGACGCATCTAGAGCGTTATGCTGATTTGCACTGGTGCCATAATAGCACAAGATGCAACAGTCCCGGGCACCTTAGGACGGATGATGGATGGGAGCTGGTCGTTCGGGAGGAGGATTCCTCGCCCCAGCAGAGACAAACCTGTTTTTAGGCAAGGAAAAAAGGTTCGTAGCGCGCAGATGGACGTTGAACGAATGTCTGAAGGCTGTTTTTACCCGTTTCTCCACTCTCAACTAGCCCTAGCTGCATGACTGGCAGCTCTGGCACAACGGTTGGCGATCGAACGAATCGTGTTTGTGTCGACGCGGGTCCAGCAAAAACATGACCATGGACACGAAAATAATGATTTGAAGATTTTGGTACGATGGCTTCAAAACAAATTGTAGACCTTTGAGCTGGAAGCTTCCAATACGCACATCAAAGTTATTTGGCGAATGAAAAATAGCAACGTCTCTTACGACTCCATTTGCTTTAGAGGTGTTGAGGTAGTGTATTGCTCGAGAGACACGACTCAAGTATCATCAGTAGTCACAAAACACAATTAACTCACAGATTAAAGCAGCTTTATTGCCTGCAGTTTAGTCTTGCCCTCCTGCCTCCCCCAATTCTATCCACAGTCCGGCTTGATTACGTTGGGTGTGATGTGTGTTTTGGGAATCCCTTGCACTTTGCGCAGCGAATCAACCGGTTTTCAAGGCACAATCCATAAAACAACCTCCTCTCTCCTCTATCGCCAAAGGGAGAATCGGATGGCATGGGTGCATCTACTGCACGACAGCAGCATTTCACTGCCCCTTCGCGTCCAGCAACGGCCAACTCAAGTCAATAGCTTGTACAATTTGTTCGTAGGAATATAACGTTCGTAGGTATATATAACGTACTCACTTCACCATCGATTGCTGATAAGCCAAAATCCGCCCCACTCGACGTTCCGAACAGGAACATTCCACTTTGCACTAATTTGGTCTGCTTCCATGTGGCTTTCGCGTTGTTTAGCGATCACGAGTTGGAGGGAATTGATGAAAGGATTCCGTTTGTTCGTGCACGAGAAACACCTGATGAATGGGATCTTCAACAGGTCTCAGAGCTTCAATGTGATGCATTTTATTGGCAGCGGCGTTTCGATCCAATGTATCATTACTAGGTGTTGTTTTTTTTTTAAATCCCACTTGAGCCTCGGGCCAATCGATGCAATGCAGTCAATGTATACTCGGGTCAATTGAAATGGAAATGATACTACAGTTCACACTGCCGGTATTGTTTAATATATTCAAAACAAACTGATATATACACTCCTTAGGTACTGCAGGGTTGTCAGATCTTAGTTAGAGTCTTTAAACATTTAATTTCAAGAAAATCTATTACAACGATCATGATAATAAACTGTGAAATACTTATTCCATGGTATGATTAGTTTGAGGTTATATATCTCCTATCACCAAACTGATTTCTTCCAATTTTTTAACTCATACCACTTTCCCATATGATCTCAAACTACTAACAGTTCTTTAGCTTCGATTATGACACTAGTGCACTCATTATCAAAACTATAGCTTCAAATTCACCATTAGTGTGAAGCTCTAGGTGGAACTACGATCCATTTTTTTTCCGGCAATCCAAACCTCGATTCCAGATCCAAAAGCAAAACATTAACTTCATATTTAAATCGCTATGCTTGAAGATATTGTTGTTTGTTTGTTCTGATTTTGTTTGTTTGGTCTCATCTGAAAATCTACACGTTTTTGATGAATCTTTAGAACTGTCTCAGAATATTTCTGTTTAGGCTAGATTGAATGACACACAATTCAAAAACGAGATCTGGATGTACTTCGAAAGCGCATTGTTCAGGAAAATCTTGTCTGCAGCGAGCTCCACAAAATTGCGAGATCCAAGAGAGTCCAATAACCCGCTCATATATAGTTTCTTATTATGGCAAAAAGTCCATTCCGAGTTCGACTCCTGAACTACGCTGGTAAAGGACGCCTTTGCCAGCGTAGTTCAGGAGTCGCACATGGGACGATTCATTCGCACATGGGACGGATACATAAGTCGATTGTAGAGGTGTATGAAGGAAGGTAAACCAAGAGCTAGCTGTAGTGATGAGGATGCCCGACTTATACCCCACCAGGATGGTGCAGATTAGCGACACGTTTGGCACGAGGCATAGAGAAGATGATTTGAAGTATCAAATGGAGTCAGACCAGAGAGAGATCGGATGCAACCTATGGTCCATGGACCGAATTTCTTGAAAATGGATTGAAACCCAAGTCATGTCTTTTAGGCGAGCTCATCGAAGCATGCCCAACAAAATCAATTGAGAATAATTTTACGGAATAAAATAAGAGCACAAGCCCACAAGTCATGGTAACTTGATTCTTTTCCGTAAAAGTAGTACCATTTTCTTTAATTTTTAATTTGTACTGGGAAGAAACCATGTGTCTCTAACATTTATATCCCCAAATTTTCTGCAAAAATTCTGCGTTTTTTTGTTGGCTAACTATGGTTTAAGCTCCAAAATTCTTAATAGCATTTGATTTATGTTCGGTATCAAAATACGGTTCTAGCTTTACTATTTTGATTTTTGTTTCCTAAAATTAAATTTATTATTTTATTTGACATGAAATGTGTCAAATCAGTACAATTTAATTCTGTTGCGCTGTCATGCGTTACCAGAGATTCTGCAACCTTCATTGAATACTCTACCGAGTCATGATACTACTAAATTTGTCGAATATTTTAGTTTCTGTGATACACAACTTTAATGTCATATTCTCTCCTGTAAAAACTTAAGGCCAGGGTACACGATTAGCTTAACTTGCATATAAACAATGTTTCAAAAAAAACAGAACCTTCGTTGCGTTCGACAACCCTGCCTTCAACCCTGTCGCTCTATATCACAACACACATGCTAATCATTTGACGGTGTATCTAAATTAAATCTAATCTTCACGCTTCATCTAAATTCCGCCACACTGTAGCAAAAAAATACACACCTCCCAACGCAAAGAAAAATAAAACACGTGAAAGGTAAACAAAAATTCAATTATTCATCATCGTACTTGAACAGCGTGTTGTTCACAAAAAAAGAAGTATTCCCCACTTCACATCGAACTCTCTCGACTCTCGGCGGAACCGTTCATGAAGAGCCACGGTTTATTGTAGGAGTTGTTCAAGTGGCATGGCGACTGAATGTTTGTCAAATGCAATCGTTGGTACACGCTGGCACTACGTATCATCCATTTCGTATTTTTTGCTTCCTCGCAGCACAATAATCAAGGCAGTAACGACTGATCACGCCACAGCTTTAACAGCCTTCACCTCATCATTTGACTGGTTTTCCAAACAGCATTTGTGCACTGAACTGCTGCGGGTTCACAGCATCACTGTCTCGCTCTTCCCAATCGGGACGTGCCAGTACATTAACGGCGCGATTTGATGCTCAAGTGAATATATTTAACAATCCGGACTTTGCATTTCGAAGCGCACTCGCACACCGCTCCACCCATCCCTTCCGGCCCCAGCAGAGCATGGATAGAGCATCTAATCTGATCGTGCATACATTGATGCACCAGGAGCGGTCTGTTCTAGAGCCGTAGACGAAATAAGCCGCTTCCGTTTTCGATCCGATTTGGAGGCGATACGGGGTTGCCTTTTGATTTCCATTACATTTCGCTCGTTGGGCCGATCGTACAGGGGGGTTGCTATAACACTACAATGCTTTATTCTCTTGCTGCCGATCGCAGCATCACCATCGGTTACACATGGGCAAGCACACCGTTGGACAGTGACCTATTTGAACAATGGCTTTCGGTTTGTGACTGCCCTGTCCCGCTCCATCGCAGCACCTTCCTTTCCACTCCAATTACAACCTGTTTCTTGTTACGGGGCACGATCAAATACACGCACAAGATGTCGAAGGCAAACAAAAAAAAATACCAAAAACCAACTCCCACTAATACACGCTCGGCGGGGCGAATACAAAACACGCAAAACGCGGTTCCCCCCTTACAGCACCGCGACACCAAACAGAGTCCGGCATGCTTCACGAAAGCGCAAAAGCACCAAAATACCAATCACTCGGCCAACACGCACTTCACACCAATCGGTTCCAAAGCGAACGGGTTGGGACCACCGACGGCTAAGCCACTTTATGTCAGGACGAAAGGAAGACACGGAAAAGAGAATCGAGTCGCCGCCGCCGTTGGACAGTATTTTGGAACGCAACACACTGAAGAGCACGGGGGAGAGCGAGCGGAGCCACGCACGGAGGCACGGAATGTCATAAATTCGATACCGAAAGCTAACCGAAAAGAAAATGAAATACCACCGCAAAATATTCCCCTAACTCGCTGTCCGTGCTGAAGTGTGGGGCGCTTCGGCTAAGGATGATGGTTGTCGAACGTAACAAATAATATACTAACGAATTAAGAGAAAAAAGGCACACCACAATCACGTTCAGGACGAGAAAACACACTGCGAGAAGAAAAAAACAACACCCGAGGCAAGAGCAGAACGATTCGCGATCGCGCTCAAGATCCGATTCGACCGACGTTGAACGATAAACGATAATGAACGGACGGACGGCGCAGATCGACGCTGGAGACTCTCCTTCTCGGCCGCTCGGCTGAGCTAGCTGCATAGTGGGACGCGCGCTAGCGGATAGCTGGACAGTAGAGTTTTCTGTTTTGTAAATATTCTTTATTTAATTTTTAAAATTTTTGTTTTAACGGCTCAACAATTTGAAGAGATTTTGGTAAATAAAAATACTTTGAAAATCTTAATTATAATCAATAGTTTTTTTAGCAATAATTTAAACCAAACAAAAATAAAATCATTATCTTTGAGTTCAAACACATCCTTACATCATCGTTACTACCCTCTTGATTTTATGAAGAGCCAAAATATATATAAAATACCAAAATGCAGATAAAGTTCCTCACAAATAGCCAAACGGCTAAATATAAGCGAAAGATGATTATGTAGCGCATATATACTTATTTACGAACTTTTATTATACTTACTTACTTACTTACTTATCGGGCGCTACAACCGCTTCGCGGTCTTGGCCTGCTGCAACAAACTCCGAAACCGCTCACGGTCTCGCGCCGTCGTCTGC
>KB671478.1:0-35438 GCA_000349105.1 Anopheles epiroticus | reverse complement strand
TTTTCCATCCACCTTCACTTGGCATGTGACGTTGGTCATGGTCATTCTTGATAGCCTGATCAGTTTGGCCGGGATTCCAAAAGAGCTCATTGCGTCGTAAAGTTTTACCCTGGCTATGCTGTCATATGCGGCCTTAAAATCTATGAAGAGATGGAACGTGTTCAGCTGTTGTTCTGCCATCTTCTCCAAGATTTGCCGCATGGTGAAACTTTTATTATTCCTTCATTAAATTAATAGCTTTATCACATAAACTGTACTAGATTAACCCACTTTTCAATACATTTACATTGCTTACTGAGCACTGAAAAAAAAACAAGCAGAGTTGTAGAACCCAGCAAAATCCAGGGCACATGAAGTGTAGGTCACTAGCGTAAATTTGTTTTACACTTTCACCATCTGTTGGTAGCTAGCGGAAGCTGTCTAGAAAACCCTCATTCGCACACGCTGCGTATCGTAATATTTTACCTAATTGTTGTTTAATTTTGCTATGCGAAGAGGGTTGAAAGTTTTCTTTAGTAAGATTGTAACTTACTTTTTTGATAATAAAATCATTTTCTGGTCAGTTTGAACAAAACATAATGCAAATTGCAACCTCTCCTCATTTTACGGAAAATAGTTACTAATTAATAAATTAATCAATTAATTAATTAACTGATGGCATATTGAAGTTAAGAACCATCTCCAACCTGACGGCTCGGTACTGCCAACCAATGATTTAACACAATAAGCTTGCTGAAATGAAAATAGGATATATTAACTGTTTGAAGAATTATAGAAATTATTATATGGTAAAATTTACGATTCTGCACACTGTGGTAAAATTATACAATTATTTGTACAGAAAAATAAATGCTATACACATAATTTTTAAATATATTTTTTACATTTGTTCATGCTGTATGTTAAACATTATCCTAACACATTTTATTGAATAAAACTTAATTTTTTAATATTTTTATAACCAGAGTAACGGCCAAGCCGTAGTATTAAATTTGAAATGTTTTCAGGATCGGTGTTTGATGCTCCACATTGAAATCGCCTCGTAACGGTATTTTAAAGCTTTATTCCTAGATTATTTTTATTTCTACTCCATTTTTCTTTTGTATACTGCAAAGACCAAATCCAGGAAGATATCCAAACAAACAAAAATTCACTTTATTTTTATTTAAAAAAAAACTTTGAATAGAAAAATAGTGTTTTCTTTCTTTCAAACATTTTAAAAGATTCAATTTTTTTGGCATAAATATGCAAAGTAAAAAAACTATTAAGGAGTATCTGCAAAGAGTCTTACAGCAATGTACAAGAATCTTCTATTATATGGTATATGGTATATTTGGTCTTAGCCTATACGCGTTCTTTTTCCGGCGCTTCATCCTGATTAGATCTAACGACCAATTATTTAGCATTCATGTCTAGCCATCTGCACACTTATAAAAATGAAGTTATTAATAAAACACGACAGTTACCAAACTATTTTACGGAACTGTTTATTCAA
The DNA here is from genome assembly GCA_000349105.1 of Anopheles epiroticus. Taxonomy (NCBI): domain Eukaryota; kingdom Metazoa; phylum Arthropoda; class Insecta; order Diptera; family Culicidae; genus Anopheles; species Anopheles epiroticus. The sequence continues at coordinate 33,943 of KB671478.1, read as the reverse complement.
AATCATAACCTTCAATCCTTCACTCACATTAGGCTTTGTTAATTTGGCCGTTCATGGTCACAGGCAATTAACAGCCGTCAGTGTGTTTATCAATTTTGTCACCACTGTTTTACACAACGATTCTCTTCCTAGATAAATGTCCAGCAGTACGATGCGAAGAATAGCGGTTGATTGTTTGGGTAAACATGGATGCCAGTGATAATTGCTCACGAAACTACCGAATTTCGCTGCACGATAATCAAAAGAAAAGTGTTACTCTTACAACAAATCGTGATGGGTACGTGGGTTTTAAAGAACATCGAATTTAAATAAATCTGAAGATGGTATAAAAGGGTTTTCAATAGATTTGAATATAATTGAATATCCTTGAAATTTATTTGTTGACACAGTTAACTCTCGAAATAGCTTTAATTAATTACAATTAATTAAATTTAATAAATTAATTAACGTTTTCTGCGCCTTTTCATTAACCTCTTTTTATTCGTCGTGTTGACAAAAGCATACATTTAGGGGCGTACACTCTTTGAGAGAAATTTTGGCTGAAGTTTTCTTCTTCCTTCAACATTGCATAGAGTTGAATGCTTTCAGGTCATTTAACTTTAAAATAAAGCCGCTCGAATAAAATTGTTTACACAAAATTATCAGTTGTACATTCACGTTGAAGTCACTTTCTTTGAAATGTAATCACATACAATTTTTTCACTCTTTCTCGATCAGTAGTCAGTATGTTTGTCTCACTTGAAGAGCCACGCATAACAAGAAGGAAAACGATGTATTTAAAGAGCGAAATAGAAACATGAAGATTCTATCTTCGCTTTCACCGCGACATAACCGAACATAGAAATATGCTTATGCTCCAGGCGGCCAGAGCGAGCTCTATACAAGCGAGACAATAGCATGAACCTACATAGGTTCATTCTCACAAACCTGTTGCATCTATTGAAATGAATTGAAAAGGTGGATTTCTACTTTCTACTTCCAATATGGAGTATAAAGTACATTTGATTAGCATAATTGAGGTTTTATTAAAGTAACCAAAAGCCTTAACTGTTAACTGTTAATTGTGTTTAGCAGCCTTTAATAACTCGTGCAATTAATAAGTGAAGTCTAATTCTAATAACAAAGCCTGATAACTAGAGTTCATTGCATCTTTTTAAAAATGTTTTCTCTTGTGTTTCAAACCTTTCATACACTCATGTTTCCAGTGTGAGAATCTGTTCTCCTAGTAATGTGTATAAAAAAACGATACAAATTAGAATACATTCAAACGACTTTTATCTTTCGGAGTACTACTAGTCGGCGTTCAAATTTATCTTTGCAACGCTGTGAAATTATTGCACATTCGGAAAGATTACACTCGTTACATGTCGTCTTGCTTGAGCTGCTAGATTTATTTGTTAGTAAAAGTTAAAAGGAGGTCTCATAATGATAGGATATGAAATATAAAAATTTTTGTATTCATCAAAGATTTTTTACCAGTAGTAGAATAATTATTATAAAACCATATTTAACAGATTACAGATTTATGCCGACAAAACTCAAGGAGACTTTTAGAAGATTTTGAAAATATATTTATCCTTTCGATTGAATGATAAAATCCTTATGTCTGTTTCAGATTGGAATGTTGTTTTAAAATCAACAGTTTTTGCTTGTTCAAAATTGTACAAAAAAACAATTTATTTTACTGAATGATTATTTTGTAAGTAGGTAAACGATGCTACAAACTGCATTGTATTTCTCCTCAGTGTATACTAGAATAAATTGATTGAATAAATGATAAATGAGAATTCATAATAAATGAGAATAAGATTGAGAATAATTGAATAAATGATACGTGAGAATTGTTTGTGAGAATTCATTTAAAAATTGCTGATGATTATTTATCGATCTAAAAATAAGAACATTTTTTCGTTTTTCAAAAACAAACATATATTCAAAAAAACTGAAAAAAGTGTTGGACTGCAAGGTCTATTCAGGAACAAAAGCTCGTAACGTATAATAACTATTAAGTTTTAATAACTATTAAGCTCTTAATAACTATTAAGAGTCCCGTTCGGACCACTACCGCCCCCCATATGCAGGATTGACTATCCTGCTATGGGTACACTTAATCGCAACCCCCATACACAAAATTAACAATCTTGCTACGGATGGCTACACTCAGTCACAGAAAGAGCCAAAGCACATCAATGCTCTGGTTAGGCCTTGATCCTACTGGGTTGTTGTGCCACCCGAGAAGAAGAATTCAAAATATCTGTTCAAAATATTAATTTAGCTATTGAAGAAACTTTAAAACACTATCTTTTTATTAAATTTTTAAATCCTAAAGAAGACGTTATTTAGTTCATTCCTCTTTTTTTCTATTTACCTATCTTTAGTCTAAGTCTAAGCTGAACTACTTAAGTATCGCATCACTAGATCAGCTATTGAAAATATAGTACTTGGTTGGTTGAAAGTTTATAGAGGTTTTGGACCTCTGGGGTCACTTTCGCCTCTAAAATATAGTACTTGCGTGGTACAAAGCTAATCTACTTCAATCATTGCTTTCGAGTATACTGAGTAGAAGATCGCCTTACGCTACCATCTGATTCAAACCGGCACGCACACACCGCAACACGGAAATGTGTTCATTCGACCTAAACGCTCATTCATTTTCACCCCAAAAGCGATGTAATTTGTGTGTAAGGGTAGTATGCGTACATTCCAATGCCTGAAAGGCACAGTGGACGCCTATTCATGTTTATAAAAATAAAAATAAAAAAATTAGTTTAAAAAACTTTGATATCTCTAAGCAAAACTGACCTTATTTAAGATTTAATTCTAATTATAATTATTCTAAACTCTTAAAACAAAACATTTATTCAATAGTACAAAATAAGGTCTTTAATTCAACCTATTCTAATTGATAAGAAAATACAGATGAAAGAAAAACACAGAAAAATCCACCAGTCAGCTCGTAATGTGCAAAACAATGTTATCAGCATCCCAAAAAAATAACATCTTGTCAATTCTTTTCAACTGACAAGATATGCTATCTGAAGTCGTTCGCAGGGCGCAGAGCACACCGTGCGCAATGTTGAGGGTGTGCGTTGCATCGGATTCGTCTGTAGCGATTGTGGCGGTTGGCTGGCTGGTTAAGCGTACAAGTGTTAGCCCGTGCGTGCGCCTGTATAGTTTGTGAGCTCGACCGGAGCGGATATTTTTCAGTTTCTGGTAGTGGAAGAGCGCTAGCACCGCACGTTGATAAGTCAAAAGGTGAGAAAAGTGTGTTTCGTAAGGGATTTCTATGTTATTTGGCTGAAGCATTTAAGAACATTGACAGAACTCCGGTATTTTACGTTGACACACTGCAAGCAGCGAATAGTTCGTATACTGAAGTGTTTATTATTGTAGAGCTATTTACATTGCTTTAGACACAAAACCTCCTGCGGAATAAGAAGTACTCTTTTCTAATAGTTTTCAACTGCTCAACTGCTTATCCTCCACGTGTCGTTGCTTTAAAATCCTAATCGCCGATCGTCTTTGGGTGGCTTCCAACGTGGCGCAGTTGCTGTAAGAATCTCTGAGCTCGATCCCTGTAACGTCATCCGCCGCTTCGTTCATTCGGGCTGCCTTCTGTTCCCACTATCAGCATGTTTCCGCGTGCGTGAAGGTTTTGTGCCAGAGCGAGAGCGAGGACTTGCGAAGCGTGGCGGCGAGCGAAAGGCAGCTAGGGAGCGGTTACGGACAGAACGAGACGGCTCGATTTGTGACGTGTTGTTGGTTGGTTGGTGGTGGTTGCAACATAAGCAAGTACAGCATGAACCGGCCCTCCCCTCCCCTCTCGCCCATGCACCCTTCCCCCAGGCCCGTACAGGGTGGGAAGTGTTGTTGCTCCCCTCCAGACCGGCAGAAGATAGGACACCGTAGCAAGTCGACGGAAGAAAGTTTACTGGCCGGGAGCAGACAATCTGGACTACTTTCAATCTGCTCGCTGTCGACGACGGTCGGTAACTACCTCGTCTTCTCTTGCAACGGTTCGCGCGGACGGTTCTCTACTCTGCTGACGGCGGTGCTTGCTTGCTTGCGGATCGCAGTGGTTCTTGCGTAGTGCTAGCGTACGGTTGTTGATTTTTAAAGCTTTCGAGATTTTAGTTTTTCCCTTTAAACTTCCTGCAGAGCTAGATTGTCGCTTTGGTTAGAAAAGTGTCCAGCAGGCAAAGAAAGGTTAGTAGTGGCCGACCGTGCTGGAGAGAAATCGCATTCCCGGATCCTGGACTGGATCCGGTTTCTTCTGCAAACCGGATAAATGGGCAACCGGGAGTGAGCAGGGGAAAACCCCTCTAACGAGCGCGGTTTTGTCGGTGAAATGGTGAAAAAGTGAACGTTTCGAAAGGCGGCATGTGAACGGCGGCATCCGCCAAAAACCGCGGCTCGCAGCAAATGCAAGTTGTCTGCAAGAAGCAAAGTGTGTTCCAGGTGCTTCCATAGGAGGGACTGTGTGTAGAGCTGGGTAGCCAGAGTAGCCAAGTAGCTTTCAAATGCCGTTATAAGATGGAAGGAGGGGCGAGGTTGACGATCGTTTAATATTCCATCTAATGTCCCACCATCAAGGAGCGAACTGATCGTGCACGAGCTGCAGGTGATCGTACGGAGCTGGAATACAGACGACACCTTTTAAAGAATGCAGTAGAATTCGTTCCAATTTTGAACGAACAAATGCTTCCCCTTTTCCTCAGTTTTTTTTGCGATTAAATTGAATCAAACGAAGCAAAAGGCGGCCGTGTGTGTTGCCAACACGCTGCAGCACGATCGCACGAACACGGAATGTGCGGACTGAGCGAACGATCGATTGCATGCGATTCACAGCGAGGGGCCAAGTGCAAGGTCAAAGGTGCATGAGGTGCATTTATCGCTTAATTATTGCCTTCGCCTATTGGGCCTGTTCCTTGTGGTGTATTATTTTGTTTTTTTTTTTTTGCTGAAGTTTGACTTTCATGTTACGTAAACTCTTATCATAAACTCTAACGCAGGTTTGCATACACCGTGGAGAGAGGAAAAGGTCAACATATGATAGAGATACATGCCGCTCACGACGGTCACTAATCGTGACTTATTGGTGAAACATTTACAATTTCTTTTCACTTTAATACTAATGGACAGTTCCCTATGAGAAATGAATAACATCTGTTTATTTGAAATGAATAATTAATGTTATGTGGTTAAAAAATAATTCATTATCACAATTTTTATAATGATTTTGGAAGCAGCAAACAATGAAGGTTAATCAGCAACAATGTTTTGTGCATTCCATTATAAGTTAGTTTCAACCATTTCAATGGAAAATTGTTGTTTTCATTCAATAAATAATAAGCTTTATTTTTTAAACGTGTGCGTCAGAGATTGTGATTTATGTTCTCTTTATGGAAAAAAAATCGCTGGCGATCACTTCGATCTTGGATAAATAACGCACCAAACCTATTCATTCAAATGCTAATTAAGCTTAAAATTATTTTATTAGATAGAAAAGGTTGACAAAGTTAAATGAAAAAAAAATCATTATTACCACAAACTACAAACCCACTGATTTTGTTGTTGCAGTGGGTATAGTTTTTGTTTTGTAATTTTAATGAATTTCCAATTAACAAAGATCTCTTTTGACTACCTTTTTATGATTTGTATGCCACATGTGTTACTTTTAAATTATTTCATAGAAAATGAAATAAAAATAATTAAACTGGACTCAATTTCTTATAGTTGCACTTAAAGCTTATTAATTAAATCTCTATAAAACTGTAAACCTGAGATGTACAGGTCAACAGAGATAATCAACCTCTTGAAATTGATCATGGCAGTTGCAAAAACACTATTATAACTTTATAACAAAACTATAATAAACAGTATTATATGTGCAATGATACCCTTTACATAGTTTTTTACTTGTGATTTATTTATTTAAAACAATGTTGCCTGGTAGTTACTCTGGTATAGAAAATGTTTTAATCTATTGTTTTTATTAAAATATTTCTAGCCAATTTATGTTGCTTCATGATTTGGACATTGAAAACTACAACTTTCATGAAGATCTTCAGCAGCTTTATTGACAATTAATAATTTCTATTGTGTTCTAACCCCACATTTCTCCGATTTATCCCCGTTTCAGATGCTTTCCAAACTCATCATCCTCTCGTGCCTGGTGGCGGTGGCCATCTGTGAGTCCAAGCTGAAGGTGGACGTTGTCAGCGTGCCCGAGGGCTGCACAGTGAAATCGAAGAACGGTGACATGCTAACGATGCACTACACCGGCAAGCTGACCGATGGAACCAAGTTCGATTCAAGGTAGGTCCGTTGCACGGAGCTCGCGGACGTGAAAACCGAGGGAGAAAGTGTGTTAAAATTACCCACGACCAGCCTAATGGTCTAATTATGTGTGTCGCCCAATTTTCAACCGTGTGTGCTAAGTGCGAACAGGCAGAATGTGTTGACTCTTCGTTGCCAATAGCGTCAAAAACGAGCCATTTGACCCATACAACTTCAACGCTTATCGGCGAAAGATGTGTTTCAGGGAAATTGATGCTACTCGTTTTTCCACCGGTGGCACGGTGTAACACTCGACTGATAATCCGAGCGACCCCCATCGACACATTTTGTCACTCACTTTTACTCGGGAACGCTTCACTCTCCGTTCCAAAGTCTCGTCCAACAGTGCGGGCAATACATTTTACAATTTGCCATAAATTACGGCCTCTCAATAAAGCTTTTCACACGGTCGCGACGTTGTTGCTGGCGGTGAATGGAAAACCCGCATTGCGTACGCTTCAGTACGTGTCTGGCCGGTTGGCCTTTTCGTTGTGGTCTTTTATGCACAAAACAATGTGTGCAAGGGTGGATGGACTGGCCCTTTACGGGGAAAATTATTCTGATAATTATCAGCGTCTTTTGATTTATTGTAAAATTGAGATGGAAGCGTGCAGATTAATCATTTCTATTTCAGGATTTAGACGTGTTGAGATAACACGTTACTGCTGAAAAGTGTATTGTTTCACACAAAAACTTGGCATTTTCATCTACAACAATTGAATGATGAAAAAGAATTATATTTTCATTGAAGACCAATTTTTCTAATTTCCATCCATTCTTCAATTTGTTCCCTTCCCAAGTCACCTATAATGCAACACAAATTCCAGCATCCAGTGCCAAAAGCATAAGCGATTAGACCTCATCACTTATGAATGAGCGCCAAACGGCCCTGAGCAAATGGCCCAGCAGTGGGAGTATTTTCCACCAAGCTCCACTAAGCGAAAAGCAAGAAGAAAAAACCCTCGGAGGAGGTACGCACCATCAGTAAAACGATTTATGGTACCTCTCGCGAGAGTTTGGCCATACCTTGTGCCATGCTGTGCCTGCAGCAGATTTATGTGAGAATACACCGAGCTTCTCGAGTGACTGATTTTTTCCGGAGGAACTAACCGCCAACTGGCAGGAGGTAGGAGAATCGATTTGGGAATAGGCCCATCTTCAGGTGGAAAACGGAAAAGCACTTCCGTCTCTCTTGCTGGTAGCACGCACACTGCCACATTGCCCGGTCCGGTCGATGTTTATTTGCATTCTGAGGGACGTCCAGGCGGGACAGAAATTGGCATTGTTTCGTAAAAGTATGACACCGTTCTTTCGCATCTGCAGCTGACAGCGAGATGTGTTGTTCTCTTGGTGCACAACGGGTTAAAACGGAGCGTTAGTTACAGCTTGTAATCCGCTTTACTGAAGCGAGTGATGAGATGATGAATGGGTGAGTGATTAACGAACAAACAAAAAACCATAAGGCTGAAAAGAAATTTTCTCCCAATCGAAACACTGTTCGTGACAACATTGTTCGAAATTTCTCCCTTCCCTGGAGTACGCCGTGACCGTGCAACTAACATGCTACTTTATCAACACACTTTTCCAAATTAATATGGCGGTGCGCTTTGTTTGAGGACAAACTTTCTCATCATTTAATTCTCATCAGCTTAAAGTGTGGCCATGGAGGCATGAAGTAGCTGTGAACGGGGGCTCGTGTTTAATGATCACGGCAAATCACGATCGTTAATTGCAAGTGCACGAAAATTGAAATTGAAACATTGTGTAGCTAGTAGTGCATTTATTCACGCCAACATTTGACTCACCGTGGCTCCGAACGCTTAATTGGCTTACATTAGGCTCAACGGTCTAAGGCAAGGGTTGTCAAACTTGCTTGTGGGAAAGGTGAAGATTATTATGATTTGTGATGATTTTTTTTGCCAAACTTTTGAGAGGAAGACAATTGTTTATCTACTCCAAAGGAAAACTACGCTAACATTTGGTATTGTTGGATATGAAGCCCTGAGAAGGATACTGACGCCACATTTCAAACTGTGTAAGAAGTCGCACCTCCTCTGTCCATGTGGACGGCCTAAGAGGACTTTACGTGCTGGGTCGTCCGGGTTCATGCGTATATTATGGCCAGCCCACCGGCCCACGGAGAGAGCGTTGTACAGCTCGTACAGCTTGTCGTTGTATCGGCTCCTCCATTATCCCTCCTCACGTATGGGACCAACAATCCTTCTGAGCACCTTCCTCTCGAACACAGCTAAGAGGGTTTCGTCAGATTTGGACAGAGTCCATGTTTCAGAAGCATACGTGGGTACTGAAACTATATAGGGGTGATATAGTCACGCAAAGACCTACGTTAATTTGTGTAAAACGCGGCTCTCGGGATCTGATTGAAACAATGAAAGGCTCGTCAAAATTGTCTTTTACATCCGAGATATTTGAAATTGCCGATCCCTGATCCAAAACACTGGAGTTTCCCGCCATTTGAGTGGCTTAATATGTAAAGCCCGCTTGAAACCTCATTTAGCGTTGACGCATCGTAAAATTGTGCTCGAAGTAATCACCAATTTGCTTGGCCGTTCCGGTGTTGTTTAGGAGCAACGAGCTGCTTTTTGCATGCCTCTGTATGCATGCATAATACATCTTCCATTGAATGCGTAACGCGTTTAAACGAGCTTGACGACACACTCAAACTCATGTCGAATACGCACAACCACAGCACGGCATGCCCGTAGCCACAGCAAAAGCCTTTCAATTATTCAAACTATCTCGCGCTGGATAATTGAAGAGTCTTCGCACATCTTCGAGCCAAATGCAGTCCTTAGTGAAGGTGTTTTTATTGCGTTTCCCCCTGCGGTTTAGTGCCACCACCGTGGACTTGCCGTATTACGTAAAGCGCAGCATAAACACCTGCCCAAAGGAGTGCTGAAGACGTGTGTGGCTTGTGGGGAGTCGTTATCGGTCCGCTGGACTCCTGAGGGCAATCGCCTACAGTAATCGTCTGGCGATTATTTTTTTCATACCAATGTGTTTGCTGGTGGTTAGCTCGAAGAATTAGGGAATGTGTTTCCACCCTGCCCTGTCTGCTGGTACTTTCACTTCTTTTCACAAAGTTTTAGTAAACAGCAAAACCCAAAGTCGTTGAGCTGCGCGAACGCGTTGTGGTGGCGCCAGCAGACAGAGCGATAGGCGACGACGCGTTTTACATTGCGATTAACGCATCTGTCGAAAGCCAACTGTCAACCCTAACAAAACTGAATCGAAGCGGGAGCTTTTGTGGCGTGCAAAAAAAAAACAAGTCAGACAAATTCCTGCCAGTGGCGATAGAAAGTTTGTTTGATGTTTTTGACCCGCTTCCTTGCTCACTATTGCTAGGACACAGTCGGCGGTTTCGTGCATTCCTCTGGTTTAGGTATTTACTTATAAAGCGCTTATTTTTAACCCAGAAGCAAGGGGTCGGAATGGATCAAATCGTGCCCGGAAGGCAGACCGAACGTTGTTTGGAGAGCATTGAAATAGAAAGCCATAATCACGAACTGCTAGCGCGATCGTGAGTCAGGAAGAAGATGCTTCGTGAAAAGGGGAAGTGAAATGCATTTCCCACCTCAGAAACACGTGGGAACAGTGTTCAGTGGTCTCAACAATGCGTTAGAAAAAAAGAGAAAATGCTAAACAAACAAGCAAACATGAAGAGCATGATTCTGTTGCTTAGAGCCGGGGTATCGGCACCTAACCGAAATTGCACTTGATGCACTCTCGAAGCCTTTATTAGCGGAAACAAACTTAACCATCAAAGGAAATAGAGAAGAAGTAGTAATAATTCACTCCCGCTTTGTACAAGCGGTGTTTGAAAAAAAAAAAAGTTTTCCTTTCATTGTTCGTACTGCGCCCTTTCATGTGTGCATCGCAAAGTCCACAAGTGTTGCAACGCACGTTTTTACATCACTGATATGGTTGGTTGGATTACCACCAGGGGGGCTTCAGTTGCTACCACCTGATAAGCGAACAATAAAAGAAACATGGGGTGTAATGTTATTTTTTTATTTAACAATTTTGTTTCGGCTGGTTGGCGCACTGGCAGCTGACACGTGGGTTTGCAACCTTTGTAAGGGTTTTTTTTTTATTTAAAAGGAGTATACTCTTTATGCCTCCAATGGAATGTAGGTAGCAGACGATTATGAGAGGGGAAATAGTTATGCATCGTACCAGATTTTGCATTATGTGTCTTTAGCTAGTGCTTAAAGTGCTTACATAAATGGTTTAATACTTTTTTCAACAAATTAGACGGTTAATTTTTATTTACCAGGGCGTATTGCCTTCGAAACCAATGATGAGTTTGACATAAGACGTAGTATTTGGCTACGTTCTCCTATGCTTTTAGGTCTTATTAATTATCAAAAACTGTATCGTCTTATACATCACCAAGAAAATTAACAACCCTTTTTGTATAGTAAGTTAACAATCTCAATCAATTGTTCATTGTTAGATAACAATCCTAGTTAAAAGATTTGAATATTTAATTAGCTAGAGAAGATCAAAATTACGACGCAACGAGCTTTTTTGGAATCCCGACCAAACTGATCAGGCTATCAAGAATGACCATGACCAATGTCGCATGCCAAGTGAAGGAGAATGGAAAACTCTCAGGATCCTTTGCTATCACCAAGGGTCTGCGCCAGGGGGATGGGCTTGCCTGTCTCTTCTTCAACCTGGTGCTAGAGAGGGCCATCCGCGACCTGGAGGTGGAGACTTCGGGAACCATCTTCTACAAGTCAATCCAGATCTTGGCATACGCTGATGACATAGACATCATTGGTCCGCGGCTCTCCTATGTGGCGGAAGCCTACCAATGGATCGAGCAAGCGGCAGAAGACCAAACTGATGGTGGCACCATCAGCGTCCCTACTTACAAAACAAGTGCTGACGTATGCCTCTAAGATATGGACTCTGTCCAAATCTGATGATACCCTCTTAGCCGCTTTCGAGAGTAAGATGCTCAGAAGGATTGCTGGCCCCATACGTGAGGAGGGACAATGGAGGAGCCGATACAACGACGACCTTACTGTTGTGCAGCGGATTAAGCTCGCCCGGCTCCGGTGGGCTGGCCATGTTATACGCATGGGCCCGGACGACCCAGCCCGTAAAGTCCTCTAAGGACTACCACATGGACAGAGGAGGCGTGGTAGGCCCAATCTGAGGTGGGAAGATGGCGTTGAGGCATCCGCCATCAAGGCCGGAATAACGGATTGGCAGACGACGGTGCGAGACCGTGAGCGGTTTCGGAGTTTGTTGCAGCAGGCCAAGACCGTGAAGCGGTTGTAGCGCCCTAATTCATTTTAACTTCATATTCATATAGCATGATAGGATTGCTGATCATGATAGGAAGAAATTGTAGAAATTAGTTTTTGTAAACTGAATCCACGGATTTTAAATGTTTTAATTTGTTACTTTGCTTTCAATTCGCCCATTATTATCACTGCATAGATCATATAAATCAAATCTACCAACAACACAAGAAACTCGCTCTAAATTTTAATGCATGATTAAATTGAAGTAAGATTCGAAATCTTGGACATGGTTTTCTGGAAAACCTTCAAACTCTTCTATCACTTACGTCAGCCGATCTGCTTAACGACTAGCTAACCAAAATTCTAGTTCTTATCGATTCTTGGAAAGGTAATTTTTTTAGGTTTGAACGATTTAAAAAAAACATTATTTCCAAGAAAATACCTTATCAACGAACTAGGGTTTCCCGCAATTATTTCTTTTATTTCGTAACTAAAAAAGGTGATAACCCGAGCGATTGTAAGTTTTAACACATCCTTCTGTCAATACTGAGTAGGCCAAGGTCCATCGACATGATAAGGTGTGGATTTTAGTCGGAATCGACAAATTTGATAAGCAGTATTTCTACAGATACACATTTGTTTAATATTTCCTGGGATCATCTGTCAATTATTTTATAGTCGTTTAGGAAGTAGTTTTTGATACTAATAAACAAATGAAAACAGGACACTGTAGACAGTTCGTTGAACCTATTCCACCTGTATAGCTGTTGCATCAAAGGTAAAGAAATAGTGTACATTATTTTTATTTTTTTGTCCTATTGGAACTACTACAATTGAACCTTTGAGCAAGAGATTTTTGAATAAATGGTAGAGATATTCTTAGGGCTAATGCCTCTTAGAAAAATTGATAAAAAATATTCATGAGCCTCTAGATTAAATATAACTGCAAATTACATACACATTTTTGAACCTCTTACCAGAGGTCACCTTTGTTCGCGCCGCACCAGCTCATTTGCACCTTAAGCTTAATGTAGCAGACGAGACAAAAGCATCGAGACTCCTTTAAAAAACAACTATCCTTAACCATCGCGCACTTACGGTTGGTAAGATTTATTGTAAAACCCTATGGCCCACCTCCATCTAGCTCGTACGAGCACAAGAACACCTCGCTTCACTCCCACTGGTCAATTTGAAAATTAATCCGACTTATTCGAGAGCAGCACGGAAGAATGTCGTTTTAAGGCCGGTAGTACTGGATACATAAAAACAAGACCAGCACCAGCACACAGCTCGCAATGTCTTCTACGCCTGCCTTTTTTTACGAACACGGCGAGTACGAAGTATCGCAAGCGGTATTTTAGTGGCACTTTAATGTCACCCGCCCTGTAACGTGTTTATTATTCATGTCGGTGGTCGGTGATGGTCGGGCGCGAACACGGGACGCTTTGCTACAGTTCAGTGAGCCAGGCTAGATACGACGCTTTGGCCCCAGAAGAGGTTAAGATCAGAGTAGGAAAAAATCTTCTCAACAAAAAGGACACAGGAAAAAAACATGCAGGCAAAATGTAGTGTGGAGCGTGTGGAAATCGCGAAAAACCACCACTAACTAGTTGGTAAGACCATGAGACATTCACACGAAGGGAAGAGTTTTGTCTACAAAGCTGCTTCTTCCAGCGCGGTTAAAGGTAGCGCTTCCAACACTGCTTAAGAGTCTGGAAAATGGGACATAATATGGCAGGCAGGCTCGTTCCACAATTCAGCCCACAGCCGGTGTGGTTCGGATGGTTTTGTGTGCGTTACCATCACTCTCCTTCCACCACTTTCCTTCGGGGCTCTGCTATATGTTTTATCGTCCTCGGGGACGAATGGTCTCGGATCAGGATATCAAGTTTTGTCATATTACAACCCTCTGAACACCGCTGCGTAGGACCTAATGCGCAAAAAAAAACGAGACGCTCGCCGAAGACCTGAAAGATGAACTTCAATCTCATCAATTATGAAGCAGATCGCGCTGTTAAGATTCTTCTGCTTTGACCTGGATTGTTGCTGGGCAGACTGGGTTGCTATTCTGCACACGATCGTTTACCATTTGCTTACGGGACGGTACATCCCCTGTCTGCTGTATCGATAGAAGCACTTGTTGTGAGGGGTTTCTTTTCCACACGCAGGAGAAGAAAAGCGAACCAAATTAAGGACTTCTCCCGGGCACATGTGTTATCGTTTGGGCTCGCCCCCTAAGGTCTCATCGGTGGGAATGAGTTTGATTGTTGAGTTGAACTCGGGGGAGAGGAAAGAAATGTGAGTGATTGCTGATGTAATGCCGCAAAATCACTGCTTTCATTGATGTACATGGGTTTTTGGCGAAAATGTTGATGCCTTTGAAGAATGCATTGTTAAAGTCGGCAAGGAGGAACTCTTATGCAAAGCAGCGATGGAAATTTGGAGAGCAGCTCAATCAATCATCTTACGGAGTTTATGAAGTTAAAATTGGTTCGAAGAAAAGAATAATTTTTCTTTAGTATTGCACGTTTCGGTGCTTCTCTTTGGTAAACCTTTAAATCCTGTGAAAATTTTATCCATTTTCATACTTTCAATAATGCATTCATGATGTCCCAACCTAGTTCCAGTCTAGTTAAAATAGTATGAGTATGTTAAAAGTAATAGCTCCGCTTAGAGTCCTAAAATTATCCAAATTATACATTAAAAAAATAATTTTAGTTTTCTAAACGTAGAATCAAATCGTAGAATTCTGTGCCATTTAAAACCCTGAATTTAAACACCGGAAAACGCTTGTTGTGACCAATTTAAATTTCGATAGTTACTTTATATGCAATGTAGTTTGGACTAGGAATTAAACTTGTTTGATTGAAAATTTCATATTTTAAATAAGCTTCATAGGACATATGGCCCCTAGTTGCCGGTCCTAAACTATAAAAAGGATGTAAGATCTTAGATCACATTTGGGGACTAGTATCGGAAGGCCCAGGAAGCTGGACTCCTTTACCGAACCGTGTTGTAACCTCGCAAAGTGAAGAAGCTTCATTCTTCAAAAAACTATAACAAACCAAACTAAATCATACAAAAATATAATATAACACATAATAGATCGTACTATGACTAGCTAGACGATAATGCTCTATATACAGATTTAAATTGTTTAAATTCTATCTTTCAAACTTCCATACTTTCTTTTTGGATCGGATTTTTTAAAATTCCTTTTAGAACACGAGCAGCAGTGGATAGATCATGTAAAAAATGTTGGAAATAGTATAATTGATTATACAAGATGTGATATATTTACGCAGCAAAAATATTAGCTCATCAAAACTTTTACGAGTTAATCTCCGCAGCAAGTTACTCTCAATATGCGTGACAAATGCAGTTCATTGTATGATCAAATTTTTATTGAAACATGAATAAACAAAATAATGTTGTGCCTAAATACTGATCAAACAGGTTTTCTACGTATATAAAGAAACAAGCTTACTAATTAAAACACCCACGATTTACTAAATCTTTGAATATTTTTCTATTTTCTGAAAAAACCCAATTACCCGAATAAAAACCATTTTTACCGGGTGAATACTCTGGGATTTTTCCCGAAATTAAAATTACCCGATTTGGTACATCACTGATTGTCATAAATTACTTTGTGAAAATGCATACATCTAAACAGCTTTCAAGTTTGTAGACATAAAGAAACCTCAAAACAAATTTTGTTGTATCTTTGACAATCGTCATAATAGAAAACAATTGTACAAAAAATTGACCTTACATTGCTTTGCTTGAATTCCCACACACTTCCTGAAGAAAACCAATGTATTGTCTCGACTCGTATGAAACATAATTAGACGTACAGCTAGTTGCTTTCGTGAAACCGTCCCAGCCAGTGTCTGCCCCAAGTTTTATGACCGTAATCATACGCCCGCTATCATCACGGAAGCATCACTGCAGCAAGTAGCGACAAATTGAAACATAATCGGGTCATGCTGGCCGAGCCGGCAACCACCAGCCAAGTTAATAAATCTCAAACGAAGGCAAAAACTTTAAGGCACAAGCGTGCCATGCGACCGACACATAAGACGCCGCGCAGGTACGGGGAGTTTATGCTGCACCGTTGACGAGAGCCATAATGACATTCTATCGAGCTCATTTCCGGAAATATTGTGGCTATGGCCCGTGGCGTGTCTAGCAGCAGTGTGGCGCGTCCTGCATCTCGCGTTCTTGCGTGACCCAAGGACGATGTTGCTTTTTGCATCTTATCGCAAACGGCTGAAAGATGAAAAAGGGCTAGCGTAGAAAGTTTCAATTTTTATGACAAGACACTTTACGCCACGCTGCGCGTTTGCGAGTACGTGCTTTCGTTCGTGGTCAACCGGGTGAGCCTCTGGGAAAGGGAGCAATATGTCATTCGCGTCTAGAAAAGGATGCTGAAGGGCTTTGTCATGAGTGAGTTTTTCCCTCTCCCTCGTCACGGCCAGGATGTGTGTTGATATTTCGCTTCCCTTTTTTTCTGAGCCACAGAACGATTCCCGACTCCGGGGAAAAAGTGATAAATTAAGCGTTCTTACCGTGCCACCCGTTCCCCAGGCGTTCCCTTGGATGTCCTCATAACATCATTATAAAATTTTCAACAGCCTCAAAACATGCAGGACGAGATTCATGCACGGTGGAAAATGGTTTATGAGTGGGAAATTTGTTTCCCATTTGATCTCGCTCGGTCGGCGTGTACACGCTTCCCGTTTGTGTTCTGGTGTTCCCGTAAGTTGCTCCTTCATTCGGTTGGCGTTACAGGTTGAGGATGAGCTTGCCTGCCTCTCCAGGTAAATCCCTTTAATCGGCCACTCAAGGATGCTCATGTATGCTGTTTCGCCCGTGCTTCGAGCGACGCTACGACCGAGGGCCGTTTTAGAAACTTTTGCCAACTTCAACGAGCTTCTCCTGTTGTTTGAAGCAATTTCATTCCTACTCCAGGGCGTAAAAAGGGTAGCCCCCAACCAAGCCATCTTTGGCATTGCATTCGGTAGTTTAAATTGCTGGAAGAGTGGTGAGGGAAAAATCGCAAACACAGCTCAGCGTAACGGCTAGCGCTTCCGTTCCGAAAATCCGCGAGTGGCGTTCGCGGAAGTGTGGATAAAAACAATTGGATAAATCAGATATTCATGCAAAAAATCTAATATGTATGATACACTTGTCTCATTTTCATAAGAGCAGTGTGGAAGGAAAATGGTACCGCTACCGTGGGTTTTCCGTACTACTGCATCGCCACACGGTTAAAGGATTACAGGAGGCTGAGAAGCGACGGAACCGACGGCCCCAGGAAAATGCGAATAAATGTGAGAGTTTTGGCAATACGGTGGATTTTCTAGCCCGGTTTGTCGGTATTTTGCAATTGCTCCGAATGAAGGGGCACGTTAACAAATGTAAAGCCAGCGAGGACTCGAAGGTGTAATTTTATTTTGCATTTAGATGCTGTTCTATTGGCGCCGTGTGAGACCGACCGAGAACTCTTTAACGAGATCTTTGCACGCAAAAGTGTGTTTAAAGGTGTCTCTTTAACATTGTTGGGTTCAAAGTATTTTTTTCCCGCTTGCGTATTGGGTGATTTTTAATCAACTCTTAAAACTCTCTCCTGATCGATTGCACGGTCAGTAAGCGTATTCCTGACATGTAGGTGAGATAAATCTAAACGATTTTGATGAAGTACTAGGCCCGGAGCCTCATGTGCTGCTCCACTTCAGGCGCGTTGCATAATTTATGTCCGGCATGGTTTTGGCCGTGCTGGGAAAGGGGTTCCTCCACCTTTCCTGGGTAAAAAAGGGGTTCAAATGAGCAGAAGCGAAAAGATATGGAACTGTTGTGGAGCGGTTTGGAATCGGAATTCGGCGAACGACTAAATCGTAAAACTCAAGTACACTCACTTCTCAGCGGTGCTGGAAGGCTCATTTGGAGGCAGCGCAACTATTCGCCCAAACGTGTGCTGCACCCCAACACGTGCAAACAAATCTTACAGATGCGGTCCCACCGTTTTCGGTCCAAATTCCGCATGATAAATTTTTAAACAGATACACTGCATGCTTGTTGAGCATCTGACGTATCGACTGCTGACACCGGGGATCACACTGTCCACGTCTTTCGCGTGTTCTGTTGTCATAGCAGCACACACAGCATGCGGGGGACAGGGTGTGTGTATCTATGCTTCTTGGTAGACAACATTCTTTTAACCAAGGAAGATCCAACGTCGAAATGCATAAAACAAAGCAAAAAGAAACATCCTCCAGCAATTCATGCTGTCAACAGTGTACAAAAGTTTTGCGACACTTTTCCCTTTGCTGTTGTACACACAGGAGCGATGGTACCTCGGGGTGGTTGTTAAAGGGCGATAAAAGTTTTGGTCGCTACAGCGATTTGATCGATCGGACAAGCGACGGATCAGTTGGCTAGTTGGGAAAATATAATTTTAGAAGCTTAATTTAATTTAATCCTAAGAAATAAAAAAGGGCATTATTATATACTTTATGCGGTAAGATTCTTTTACTAAGCCAATGGAAAGTTCTCTTATCTGTTACAAAGTACTAGAATTAGTGTTGTGAAATGAGCTGCACTGAGCCTCACTCACTCACCTCACCAAAAAGAGCGAGAGCTCTGCTTGCCCATAGTTTGCTGTGGTAGCTCTTTTTAGTCGAGATTATTTCTGATTTAGAATAGTTTTTGTTAGGCAATCGATACTTATTTGGCTGTTGCTGTAATTTGATTTATTCATGATCGTTCAGCGAAATATTTCAATTTTTTTTTCAATATTCATATGAAGCAAGCTATGAATTCATCTTCATTTTCTTTGGTTTCATCGCCTCGCTCTGTGTTGATGGCGAGTGAGAAAGAGGTAGCTCTTTTTTCTTCGGCGTGATTAAGCGTATGACACCATCTCTGAGAGAGGTAGCGCTTTTCTCGCCTCACTTGAGTGAGCATACGCTGCTCCTCCGCTCATTAGATAGAGGTAGTTTTTCACAACACTAACTAGAATGTTTTTAATAAGTTTTCATAATTACGTACAGGCGTGTATCTTAATATTAGAACGATTGATGACCCAATCGCTTAAAGAACGATTGAAATATCTACATCGTCAGTTCATATTTTTTACTTTGACAATCTAAAAATTTTAACAGCTGGTTGTTTTTCCAAATGTATCACTATTAAAATCAAAATTAATTAGCAATACGGCCTGGCCGTCTCTGCTGAATAAAAAAAAATATCAAAATTAAGCAATACGGCCAGGCCGTTACTACTGAAAAAACAAATCAAAATTAAGTTGTTGTTTCTACAACGAAAGTAAAATAAAAATTAACCATTCTTATCTCCTTTTCACCTACAAGTACTTTGCTGAGAAAGGTTCCTTAGCGAGCAGTATTAAAATGTTTACTTCATCTAAACTTGTAGTAAACAGAGAACATCAAATCATTAAATGGATCTTGTGAAGCGACGGGTAACGAGCTAGTTAGTTAAACGTAGAACCCAAGGAAAAGGTCAAGTACTTAATCTATGAAACGCCATAGGATAGAAAAGAGTTTAAGCCATACATTTGATTGAGAGCTTGAAATATTAACACTAGAGTTAATTAAAAGCTCAAACACCTGAAATGGATAATGTTACAAAACAACCATTTGTAAATTAGATCCTCATAAACTCCAAGGAGAGGTGGATTCGGTTGTATTAGATTATTTGTATGTTCAACTACTAGAGGATCCATGCCATTTTCTTGAACGAAACAGAACAATAGGAAATACTGGATCTACATTGCATTTTGTCACATTTATTGATACAAAAATTAATAAAGGTATTAAAGGTATTGAAACAACATCATGCTCTAGTAGAAGAAGTATCTTGCTTCATTTACACTGTTTACGATGTTTAAACTTGGAAATTATTTTTTTTTTGCATTTCCTTCTGTTTAGACTTTGTTGCTCTCCTTTTATGCTCAAACTTCCAACACCAACAAACGAAAAAATCCCCTGAAAAGCGAGCAACCAAATCATAAACGTAAATAATGTAATGCCAACCTCGGATCCTTGGTTACTTAAATCATACTCCCAAGTGCCTTTACCTTCTTCCATCTCACGATCGTCGCTAAACTCGTTGCTGAATCCTCAACCTGTATGCTTCCTCATTGCCTCACAAAGTACATATTTATTTCCCTCACACACCCCACTGTTCAGTCGTCCAAATGTTCAGTAAAAGTAATGCAGGACACCAACGATTGTCGATTGCATCGTAAAATAAAGCCCCGGGATAATACACGGGATGCTTGTTTTGTGCGCATCTTTAAGAACAAATTTGCAACATCCGGTACGAGTAAGGTACATAAATTCCGACCCGGGTTGTGAATTGCTCGCATACAGCGACGATTGTTGTGCGTCTGTAATTTTATGGTTATGGTTATTGATATATTTATGGCGACGCGATTTTTTCATGTCTTTGCTTCGGATATCGATGCCGCTGTTATTCTGTGTGTCAGATTTAATGTTGGATTGATACAATATTGTTTTTGCAGAGAGTAGGACAGCTTAAGTCTATGACAATCAGATGTTGTCTGATTTAAAGCGATACTTTCTAACCCAAAATATATTATTTATTTTAATCTTCCGGATGTACTCTGACTCATAAGCCGGTGATTTGAGCGTGATCAACTTACAACTTATTTCAACTTCAACTTATTGCTCTGACGGAAAGAGCCTCTCCTCTGAATATGGTTCATTCACAACTTTCACCTCTCTATTTTAACATCCTGCATCATCCATTCCAACGTAAAACTGGGACGGTTCAAGATCATTCCAGCGCCGTACGACCGTGAAAGTGCCATCAAACGGCCCACTCACCGCTTTTCCCAATGCAAAAATGGAAGTTTATATAATTTTTGTTTCTTTATTACTCGCGCACTCAATCTTCCCAAACCCGGTCCCACCGGTGTGTCGGGTGACGTGTGCGAAATTTCTCCCCGATTTCTGATGACCACAATTAGTCTTTGTGCGCTTCCGGCAGCACACCGGTCCGCTCCTAATTTGGTGGATGATTTTTAATTGCCTCAATCAACGTGTGACAAGTAACATGACGCCGAGGCACCGGCCACCTGTTTGTTTTAGAGTGGGATCTCTTGGAAGAAAACCATATTTACCATCCTCAAGCATGCCACTTGGGGAATTCCGTCAAGCAAATACGCTCTATTGTGTCGGTGGTCCTCCGAGGGAAAACCGCGATACGAATAAATCCTGTTGCTCTCAGTCCCAAACTCAGTGACAACCGACACCGCAAACCCGACATCCGACAGCCTCTATGTGCTCCGAGAAGTGGGATTTGGTCGAAAAATGATCTTCTTAATTCCGGTTGGTGTGAGAGGTTGCGACAGGCACACTGTCTGCGGACCAGTCTTCTTAGCTGTGCACTTGGTTGAGGAGGCTCTCTGGTTTTACATATGTTTGGCCAACGTATCTCCCCTCGGTACTCAGCACCAAGTACCTCGGCAGGATTCATTTCGGTAAATTGTCTGTGCAACGATTCAAGGCGGAAGACATTGTCGCCCGTCCCGAATGCTGCTGTTTGGCGCCCGGTGACACATTTCTTCGTGAAAATGATATTTTGTAGACGGTGTCAGGCTTTGCTGAAGTGTGACTACGCTTAGGCGCTCAGGGACCGGTAGCATTTGTTTATGAATGTCATTTTTCATGTTTTACCAAGCGCAACGCTTGTTGGGTGAGAAATCCTCCGTTCGGTGTATGGGAAAACTTGTCAAATGTTTCCAAAAATGTTAAACTCTAGTCCAGAGTGTTTTTGAATCTCTAGAAAAGGAAGAGAGTTTGATGCCTTAAAAATGGGTAAATATGGTCTGCGAAGGAAAGAAACACCAATAAACGTTGTCTTTTTATTTTAAATTAACAAAGTATTTTTTTTACGAAAATCGTCAAAATATCTGTTTTGCATGAATATTTACTACTCAATCATGTTTAAAAATTAATTTCTTCTTCAGTTGCTTGAAGCTTTGGTACAAAGATTTTATTTTCATAATTAAAAAAATAAAATGCTTATTTTATAAAATAAAGAAAAACTAACTTCTTTGATATGTTCTATTTCATTCATTAATATATTTTTTTACTAGCAATACGGCCTGGCCGTTACTACTGAATTGATGCGTCTTCTAAATTTATTTTCGAGATCAACTTTTTGGCTTCACTTTATATTTTATTAAATATCACTTTAAGCAGTATAGTATAAGTCAATATAGTGATTTCGAATTTGTAGAAATTTTCTTAATCTCTCAGGAAACACATTATATGTCTTTGACCTATTTTATCGTTGTAAAATTATTAATTATAAATTATCATACTTTAGACCCTATTTTAATGTTGTTTGCTTGTGAATTACAACAACATTAATCTTTTCTGTGGGGATGAAATTCAAATGATCTTGGGCATTTAATTTTAAGCATTAATGTAAAATAGAAAATTGACACACACTGTAAAACAAAATTGCTGAGGAAATTAAAAATATTAAGCGCTGTTAAAAAAAGATGACTTTTGAACAGCACTTGGAGGTCATAACCGGTTTAATGATTTTAAAAAATAGTATTTGCTCAAATATATTTCGGCGCAAAAGTTGAAGCAATAATAACGTTACTTTTTCTTAAACGTTACCAGATTGAATTCTTAAAAATACATGCGACTTTACCGTAATTATCGCTTACCGATGATTATTCTGATTGAACCAAACCTCCAACACCAGGGAAGTAAAATATTTTCGATTAATTTAATAGACAGAAGCGTTCGTGCTGCGCTCAGTGCAACACTTCTCGTGTATGCTTTTTAAAACCTCCTCGCCGCAATCGTATGATGAGCTTCACAGATGAGCTTCGCATTACGTAGCTGGATGGTTTGAAAATGTATTTGCAAAGAACACCACCTCACCCGAGGCCCATCATTTGCGACCATTCAACCATAAAACCGGTTCCATGGCACGACCATTGCGTAACCACGGTCAGCCCATCACGTCGCCGTCACCATCATGGTCGTACCTTTTTCGCGATTCACGTACGCATCATCAACACCGCGACGTTAGTCCGTTCTCGCGCCAAACATAACGGGTTGCCGTTTGCTGTTTTGCTCCGTCCCGTACCGGAAGAGTACAAGAGAAAATGGGCCCGTTGTTTCAGAAGACTTAGTGAAAAAGTGCTTCTGCTGCTACCGCGTCACGATTTTGTCGCATTTTATTCACACACGTACCGAGTTTAAAAAACAAAACCAGCAGAATCCATTCGTAAATGAAACTGTGCCTTACCCGGAAAAGGAATGCAGCACGGAAAGGAAACACACTTGGGCGTTTTTCTTCGATTAGCATCAAACCAACCCCCTCACCGAACGACGCACTCTATTGCCGGGCGTCTGTTGGCCCAGTTCTTGCCCGGGATATACCGTTAGAGAGTGAGATACATCACGCCGTGTGATGACAGGCGAAAAACAACACCGCCGTGCTGGAAGAAAAGTGTAACAGCGGGTGGGGTGAAAAGTCGCGCGGCCCTTATGTGCCATGCTCGGTGCTCATAAATAATGCAAACTACTAATTCCTGTCAACGAAGTGTAGCTGGCGCTGAGTCCGTTACGGTCACGGTTGGGAGAAAGGGTGGTGAAGAGAAGGTGCACATCGTTTAGCGAGTGGTTTCCGTACGTACTAATGAGGGGGTCGGACACTGATAAGGGATGAGCAAATATAGATCATACCCGTGAGTGGCTAATTGACGACGTCATAAGGCTGAATTTTTCCGGCGGCTCGCGGACGCGATGAATCACTGCTGGAAAGCATGTGGTGAAAGTTTTTCGTAAATTTTGACTATCTATGTTTTTTTAATTATTTATTTGGAAGTTGAATTGAATGTACATCTGTTTCAATAATGGTCATTTTCCGTTTTTAAATTTACTTCGTCATTTTTCTTCGGCAAAAGTTTATATTTGAAATGAATGATTCTATTCGTCAATTTTGTTTGAATTTGAGGAAAAATATTTATAGCAGCTATCGATTTTAGACTATTGATTGTTGATAGAGAAATAACATGGCTTGATTTTCGTTTGCAAAATAAAAATAAATATATAAAAAATATATAAATTATTATACAATTCTTCTCAGAATTATAATAATAAGCAATACGGCCGTTACTACAGAAAAAATAAAATATTCAATTCATTTAACATAATTTTCTTACATTTCACGTATTGGTTGGTTTATTGTCTCCATTGAGTTTTGTTTTTATTTTCTGATGGGTTTGATAACTGAATATTTGGACGCTGAAATTAAGTAAAAGCAAAAAAACCCTATAAAAAATAGGTTGTTTGTTCATTTTATTCATGTTTAAGGGCTTAAATTGATTTATTTTGTACATAAAAATGTTGAACTTTGTTCGATAGGTTATTAATGTGGGCAAAACAAATCAAGTCGTTTTGATTTAGACCATTTCGTTACAGCAGATTGAAAATCTAAAGATTTTTTAAGTTGTGTTTTTTTGCAATTGCAAACATCAATTTGTTTGGTACGTAGAGAAAAACATTTTCATTTTCAATCTTTTCGTTTTGTTTTGGCATTGGCTTGTAAATCAAGTTGTATGGATATTTGATTTTGTTCCGGTGTTGTCAAACGTCATAGGTCTTCAATACGTTTCATCAATATCTTCGAAACTTTTTTTTATTTTATCGTTTTACATCAAAAGCCTTAAAATTTATTATTCAGTTGTTTGTCATTTTGTCTATTTTTTCTTTGTTTTATGACTCTGTAATTGCTAGACTGTATTGCTTATATTTATAAGGCACGAATATTACCAAAAAATTTATAGAATTATAATTATTAGTATTAAAAAGTATTTTAAATATCCCACCCAAGAAGAAAAGGAGAATAAAAATATCTAACACGAATTAGATTTTGGCTGCTAGTAAGAAAAGAAATGTGAGTTTCGAACACGTTTAACGTTGAGGATAAAAAAGCTCAAGCATCTTATGTTATCTCCAACCCAAGAGCATCAAAATGATTCAAAATCAGCCCCGTGCCAAACATTTTAAAATCAATACTCTTGAAAAGGGTTGGAGTCACACGACCCTTCCAGTCAGCTGTTCCCTCCAAAGAACGGTGTAAACACTCAAATTGAAGTAAAGTTTGTGCCATTCACATTCACAAGCGCCGCAGTTTTGACCCGCTTAGTTGCAGTACCATGGAGTCATGATTATTTGATTTTATTACACCACCATTCCGGTGAATAATTTCACGTCCACCGTCGAAACACCAGCTGGACCATCATAAGATACACTTGGCACTGGCTCTCGCTCCTGCAGACGAACCATCTTCCTTTAGCTGCCCAGGAAGTTGTCTGGGTATGCGAGAAAAAGAGGGGGAGGGATTTAAAAAATTTAGATATTCACCACCTAGTGAAGATGCCCCCTGGAGAGGAGAGGCCTTAAAGCGGTGCCCGTGCCCGACGGGCTTGCAGTTGGATAATTCTTTTGCAAAAGTTATTTGTTTTTCCTCCGAGCGAATCCGCTTCCACGGTGGCGGTGCACTATTTACAGCCCGGGAATTGGGGTTAAGGGTGATAAAAAGCTCTCCAATACTTTCACTAAGTGGTGTATAGACGCGCGAAAAAAAGGCAAAGGACTGTACACACGCTTTCACGCAAAGTGATTTGATGGCACGGTGCAGCCTCCAGTCCTGCTTCATGGTCAATCTCTCTTTCTTTCCCTCCAGTTGCAAGGTTTTTTTTTCAAGTCCGGACGGCCTCACAAACTCACATCAAATAAATTGAGAAGAAATTCTACTCCCCGGGGTTGGAGCATTATCTCCGTTTGCTATCAGCAATAGCCGGTTCGAGACTGTAACCCTTCTTCCCGGAGATAGTTGCTGAGTGCAAAAAAGGCAACCACCGAACGGTGGGTCGAGAGAGAGAGAGAGAGAGAGAGAGAGAGAGAGAGAGAGAGAGAGAGATGTTGAACTGAATCCGACTGCCCTGTGGCATGCACCCTGAGACAGCAAGGGAAGGGCGACCTCACGGATATTATTATCACCGTCCTTCCTGCCAGAAGTGTTTTCGCATCCCGCACGCCGAAACTAAAAACCGATCGAACCACTGCTCAATTATTAATGCTAACAGTTTGCCGAACCTGTTCCCTTCGATCCAAATCAACATGTCAAGTTGGAAGGTGGCAGGTTTTTTGCAATACATTGCATCAATTGGTGTAAAATGTGAACAGGAGTTTTATTTTGCACACCAGTACCGGGCCAAGGGTTGAAAAAGTACTTCGATCTAGTGGCGGATCGAAAGCCATTTTCTGTTTCACCACGATACGCTGGCCTTGCTGAAAATTTTCTTTCCAATTTTCTACTGTAAATTGGTGCGATTTATTTTTCCCGCAGCGTGGAATGCGACACACACCATCCGATGTGTGTCTGTTAGAGGTGTAAGAGAGCCTTCGTACCCTATCGATTACACTTCCCTTTCAACGATTCATAGGAAGGCGAAAATATCGCTACTTAGAAGGCTGATTAAAAGAAGGTGCCATGTGTTAATATTTACTTTTAATTACAAAAATAACATTGCAGTGTAACCGCCCCGGTCGGGTGGAAGAAGGTAAAGAGAACCGGAGCGCTGATTTTACTCCATCCTTTCTCGATTGTTTAACGTTTTTCGAACTGTATGAGGCCAGTGATAGGAAGACACTGGCCCAAAATTTGTGTAATTTTCCTATCAAAGGATAGTGTTTGAAGAAGATTTAATACTCCAGCACGTTTTCGCCTGGTTGGTGGGATTTAAACACTCACACTCGGAGGAATAGCTCACATCGGTGTTTCGTTAAAGTTTTTGAATATTCTTGCACAATATTCTTCGACATCATTTTTAAATTTTTACGTGATTTGCATTTTGTACATTTCATTATGCCTCAACAACTTATACATTGAGCATGTGAATTGCACTTATGAACTGTGTTTTATGTTAATGTTTGTTGGAACATTAAACTATTTTGCAATGAAACTCTTTTTATATGGATTTTCTGTAAGTTTTTTAAAACGTCAATCAACTTTCATCAATTGTGCGTGATTATTTACAATAGATTTGAAACTGAAAACGAATTTAAATATGAAACGAGTTCATATTAAACATATTGAAAAAAGTTGCTAATAAACGCCTGAAAGTTTGCATTTTAATATAATAAACTCCTGGAAGTATGCAATGTTGGGATCATTTCTCATTTTTACTCCAAAATTTATATGATTATTCAGTTAGAAAAAGTACAATTAAAAAAAACTGTTTCATCATATTCGATTTATTTTTTTTACCTTCAGATATTTCAGCAGCTTTAATATGTTCATAGTTACCTTGAAATTATTTAAAAGGATTATAAAACTATCAAAAACATGAACTTGAAACATTGATTGTAACAAGATTTGAAAATCGTTCCAACTGGGCAATAAGGAACATTGTAATAACGTTAAAGAATCCAAGACTTCAAGGAGTAAAGTCTAGAGTTTGGTTCTTTCGAATCATGAATTCTTCTATACGCTTAAATTCAAGCAATCTAAATTTTCTTAAACGAATTGAAGTTAAATTCAAATTAAATTACGCAATTTTCTCCTGTAAAACTGCATAACTATCTCATCATAAGCATGTCCCAGAATCTTATTAATTTCCGGACTTTTTCTCTTCGTTACAGCTTCGACCGTGACCAGCCCTTCACCTTCCAGCTCGGAGCCGGCCAGGTTATCAAGGGATGGGACCAGGGTTTGACAGACATGTGCGTCGGTAAGTTCGCCATCGCTTTATTATTGCCCCTGACCTTCTCCATTCTAATCTCTTTCTCCTTCCATGCGCAGGTGAGAAACGTGTACTGACCATCCCGCCAGAGCTCGGCTACGGTGACCGTGGTGCCGGAAACGTCATCCCCGGCGGTGCCACCCTCGTGTTCGACGTTGAGCTGATCAACATCGGTGACTCGCCCCCAACCACTAACGTGTTCAAGGAGATCGACGAGAACAAGGACATGCAGCTGAGCCGCGAGGAGGTGAGCGAGTACCTGAAGAAGCAGATGGTCGCCGCCGACGGTGGCCAGGAGTCGGAGGACATCAAGAACATGATCGCCGAGCACGACAAGCTGGTGGAGGAGATCTTCCAGCACGAGGACAAGGACAAGAACGGCTATATCTCGCACGACGAGTTCTCGGGCCCGAAGCATGACGAGCTGTAAAGCGTGTAAAAACGTTGGGAGTGGGCGAAACGGAGCGCGGCAGCGTGTCCGTCGTTTTTTAGTAATTTTATTATAATTATCTTCCCTGATTGTTTTTTTTTAACAAAACGCACGTCGATGAAATCAACGTTCAAACTTACGGTTCTATTTAACGTACGTTAGTTAGTACGCGAAAAGCATTGCTCACACGCCACAAATACAGCGATGTGGGGAGACTTGGTTCGTGAAAAATCGTGTGCAACGCGTGTACACGATACTCACAGTTGTTAGTGGTTTGTTATATTTTCGGTAGTTAGTCCTTTTGTTCCGTTGAAAGCATTATTTAAAAGAAACCGCTCGTTTGGTTCGATAGTTTTCGCACAAGACGAAAGCCGCAAAAAACATTCTAAACTGCAGATAGTCCAGCGACAAAACAACGCACATCATCACCGTTGCATGGTTCGTTGTGCCCATTCGATGGGGTCAGTCGGCGGACATATGCATGCGATAGCATGCAGTCAACACAACAAACATTAGAAGCATAATCATTCCCATTGTGTTTTGTTTTTCGGTTTGGTCGTGTAAATACATTCACATCACGCGGATAGTACTTGAGGAGGGAAGGGATCGTGTTTCAGTTTTAGAGGAATATGATTGTAGTCAGAGGACGAGCGTATTTGGTGAACACGTGCGAACAACAACATCATCACGTTTAACGGTTACAAGTGCACGAACTATACATATCACAGCAACAAGGACAAAGCAACAAAACGTAACACAAGACGGAAAAAATAAAACATTTGTACGAAAAGGATAACGGAAACCGGGAGACTGTTACTGTTATTGGGATGGCTTGAAAGAAAAATTCAGGAATAAAAACTACTTCGTAGTTTGTAAGGTAGGTCATGCAGAGGTAACAAATATCGTTGAACAGATGTAGAAATGCACTGAGGGAATAATTTGCCTATAAAATCAAACTGCACTGAGCTACCATTTTATATTGGGTTCGAGATGCATGTAAGCTTTCTAGAAATATTAATGTGAATCCACATTTAAACATTTTAAAACTGCACTGCATCTCCATGTATGATATTTTTTCGCGATGAATAAATATCTTTTGTCAGATCATCACTGGTGGCTTTCTATAATTTGCCCAAGAATTGGTTATTATAAATTGCCATTGCTTTGATCATTACATGGTTCATATACGTCCATTTTCACGAGATTTTAATGCTCGCTGGAATCTAAAAGTTTGCAATTTAAAACATTTTGAATACGAGCTATGGACAACTTCTGAGCAGTAAAAATGTTTCGTCAACTGATCAAAAATGACAACTAATTCGTTTCATACATCAAAAGATTTTGCACAATGAAAGTGAACAATGCAGAAATATTAATAAAATATTTTAAACAACCAAACAACAAGCATTGAAAAATCTGTAATAAGTTTAGTTACATTCATAAAACTTACAAATAAGACGAGCAACACATTCGCAAAAGGATTAACTCAAATTAAAATCACATGCATTAAAATATGCTCGTTTTTTTTGCGTTGGTCACTGTGACTGCGATAATCTCAACAGAGGGCGCTCCTAGCGCAAAAGAGACTTTGTACAGTAGGGATGGGCAAGTTCTAGTTTTTCTTAATGGAACGAACCTACTTCAACAGAAAATTGAGTTACAAATCTTTCTCACAAAACTAATAATTTTTATTTATTGATTACTTAGCTCTTGACTTGCTTAAATAACCTTAAGGGCAGGGGCAGCATGAAAGAAATCAGAGGCACCAGAAACCATCACGACACCGGTACCCATTTAATCAATGAAAGTTTTACAAAGCATCTTTAACTGAAGATAAATTTCAATCAAGAAATGTCATATAAATCAAGAATTGTCAATCAGGCGCGTCAGTAATATTCAATAAAAAAAAACAGAGATATGCAAAAACAAAGAAATGGTGTAAGTATGCAACGTGCGATAATGAACAGTTATATATTAGTTGATATATTAGTAATTCGTATAATATTGTGTTGTACAGGTAGTCGTTGCCTGAGATAGAGATTGGTGTACTGTCCTTTTATCAGCATTAAACAACTTATTTTAGAATCATTAGTTCAGTTTAATCATTAGGTTTTCGTTTTTTACAGAAAATGAAAAAGTTTGGTCTAATAAAGTATAGTTTTTGTGAAAGAGTCTAATGAATTATTCATAATATTAAAATCAAATATTAATGTCGAAGCTTCAAACATCTCATTCATACAACCAAATTTTTATTAAAATCATTTGTATTGGCAGCTACACAAAATAAAAAAAAGTCTACACCTCCCTAAAACTGTGATGACTGACGAGTTTATTTATTTCAATTTTTTTTGGTATTCACCCCGTTTATTCAAAAGAAACATTAGAAAACTAAATTAGAACCATTTTAATTTCGACGTTTGTACTCTCACAAATTCTAAAAAGTTCATTATGCTTCTGTGGTTAAGACAAAACTTATTCGGTTCCCAGTATGTACCATTGCCAATCATTATTCTAGCAGCGTTTGATCACTTTCCGTCACTACATAACTGCAAAATGTTTTTCATGCTTTTCCTGAAAGAAATTACAAAATAGTTCAAGTAATAAAATTTAAGATTCAGAAGGGAGCTCCAAAAACTTGTTTTAAAATTCATTGTATTGAACTTGAACAGACACGGGAACTGAAATGCTCGAGATGATATCAGCTAATAAGAATTATTTTAAACCGTTTAGTTCCGCTATTCATTCTTCTATCACCTCTTTTCATCACTCACTATCAACAGTTCACCCACTTTAAGCATAAAAAACTGCGGAAAAGACATTGAAAAAGAGGAAGAGCAACAAGTACCTCCAAACTATCGAAACGCCGTATTTTGGACTGTTGTTTTTCAGCTCATCAAAATCAGCGGTTCACGGAGCGGCCGATCAAAATCCGCCTGTCATGTTCCGAACCGGGTATCGGTAGCCAACGCAAAAGGCCGTTGAAAACGGCCCCAAAAATTCAGCTCGTCATTTCACCTGTTGCCGATGCTGCTGCCTGCGGGCGATATGATGATGATAGTGCTATAAGAAGCAAGAGAGAGCCAGCGATCGAGTCCGCCCGTACTGCAGCGGCAACCATCGAACCTCGGCTTGCGAAAATATGCAGCAATAATTGTGTTCACAGTACGAGTAACGGATCCCATGGCCCACCGATGTGGGGAGTGTGTTTTTCTGCATTTATGTTTTCAAAACTTCTACTCAGCACGGGTGGATGAGAAAGCGTTCGGTAGACGCTTCGACTTCTACACCAACGGGACAATGGAGCGGGTGAAGAAAAACGCTTTTCAGCATTAACACCGACCCGACACATCGTCTGACTTACAATGCGGAAACTCTGCCGGTTGCACAATCGTTGCCCGATCTCAGAATAAAGAGCGACTTGCAGAACCGCTGAAGCGAGGGTGCCACTTTAATGACTTGCATCTTAAATTCCACCCCAAATTAGAATACCGTCGATCGAGTTTGAATGCTACTTTTCATACTCCTCCTTTGGGGGTTTTCCCAAGGAATGATCATTAGAAGCTAGAAGACAAATCTTTGTTTGTTTGCCTTCTAACGACTTTTTGAGAGCCAACTGTTTGGAAGGCGCGACTGCGTTTCTGGGTGTCGAAACACCTCCTCCACGTCCAGGGTAGGGACATCTTCTCATGCCATAAAACAAAAACCTTTCTTCGCGTGCCGCGATTGTCCATCGCTCGTCCACCGAGAATGCACCGAGACACAGTAACATAGATTGTAGAAATTTAAAACCTCGACCGGCGATTGAGGCACATCGATCTTTAGCTTTTCGGTTCGGCCGCATGCAACCACCGCTTGGTGAAATTTATGACCTGTCGTTGAACTATTTTTCCCTTTTCCGAAACGCAACGGCCGTCGATTGTTTTACCGTCACGGTGCAGTGGTCTCGAGGGCCGTACTAAGTGATCTGGCCACCTCTTCGTAGGTCTCGCCTCCACGCGACTCTAGGATAGGTGGCTCCGTTTGAGACGCTCTTCGGTATTAAAGGGACGCCTGCACGCATAATCAGTTGGCGGACATGATGAAGGAGAAAGTGCAATGAACAAAGGTTGCGTAAGTGAGAACTCCACCAGGGGTGGTTTTGGGGGTTCTATTTCTATTTCAATGATTTGTTTTATTGCACCCAAGGGAGAGCAAATTGGTTTCCCGGTGCACGTAAACGGTGCACAAATAGCTTTTCACTGTTGAAAAGCGAGCTGTGCTGTTAAAGTGATGTTTAAAAAGTTTTTTTATGACTTTGTTGCTGTCTTTAATTTTACTTAATAAGGGAAAGAAAGAAATAAAATCCATCAACTTGATTGAAACAGGCATCTCAGTTTTGTTCGTTGCATAAGAACTTATTTAAACAAGTTCGTTTACTTCAATTTCTCTTCTCTAAAAATAATAGTCCTAACATCCAAAAACCCTAAACGAAGCGCCATTTTAATAGGCAGATAGCTAAGCACCACCTTCCAAGCAACTTCATCATTATCAATCACGACTTTATCTAAATTCTCCTCCTGATCGCTAGAAACAATTGATATATTTTATCAATAATTGAAATAAAATAAAAATGTACAAAAAAGTCCGCAATGTTTACTGTGTGGCTGAGCTACAAAGACACACCAACGCCTGGCGTCTGATAAGCGAAAAGGTTCGATTTTCAGATCGTGCAACGTGTGATGAGTTTTGCACAAATGGTGCTTCCTGAAACATTTTATATCAAAACAGAAACAAAAAACCACGTATCTAAACTGCAATCGGTTGCTGTAGGTCCTGCTATCTGGCACGTCACTGGAGGAGAATTCCTTCCCCACCTACACCCTTTTCCCAGTTCACTGAACGCATTTTCTTATCGATGTATTTGGCTGCTTGACGCGGTGTGGCGAAATGATACAGCACGCAAGCGACTGCCATCCATCATCATTCTGGGGGTGGTTTGACTGTGGCAGAACCGGCGAGCTTTGGGAATGTTGCAGATAAAGTCCCGAATGCGCAGGAGTGGGTTGCTAGATATGCATCGACAGACGGAAACAAAATTAGCTTGACTGAGAGATGGCGAGCGAATTGTTCGCATTACCCGATCGCTATCGGCGTAAGGTGGGATGGAAAGCATTTTAATCTTTGTGAAGTGCAGGAAGAGACACATAAAGGTAGCAAAGTTATCTTTTATTGCAAGAATAGTATGGCAACTATCCTAAATGATAAGATGGATGCTAAACAGAATGGTCAAGTGCTGTGAAATAAAAATTAGATAAATAGACCAACTGATGATGTTTGAAGTTTTTCTACAACACTTTAGATAAGCAATTGCAAAAACATTATAACAGGGTGTTAAACGGAGACCAAGACCGCGAAGTGGTTGTAGCGCCCGATAAGTAAGTAAGTAAGTAAGTAAACGGATGCTAAATAGCCAAAGAAGGTTTATGGTACAAAATGAAATCAAACAAAATTAGAACAAAAATTTTTGAAAGTTCAATAAAGAAATACGTCTCAAACATATTACCACCAAGCTAGTGATTATTCATGCTGAAGCGAAATGTTTTGTTGTTCGCTGCCAGGTGTGCGTGCTTTCCGAAGCGTAGTGTTGGTGTGATTTTGTAGAAACAGGTTTCGCATGTTTGTGTGCGTTCACTTAAAATTTGGATAGCAGTTAAATTTCATGTTGAAATAAAAATATTTCAAAATGTTTCAAATAGAAATGTTTGCAGCACCATGTTTTGCCACAAAAGACGAAAGCCAAATATTAAAAGAAATTAAGGAGTTTTCAACATTCATTATCAAAAGAAAAATATTTAAACTTCATATGCATCAAGTTCATGTTACAAAAAACTTAACAAAACTGTGTTTTCATTTTAGATATATTTTAACTATTAATCTTATTTGATGAACTTTCCACCATTCTCCACCACCAAACATTTCTTCTGCCTTATGAATTTATTTAGAATTTAGCATCCTTATTTTATAATTATTAAAGTACGCAGTTGTTCTTGTAGTGAGGACTGCCTACGGTAGATATTATACATCAAG